>CM038676.1:486457662-486749437 GCA_021605205.1 Aegilops longissima | reverse complement strand
CAAGGAAATCGATCAAACGATCCCCGTGCCAGCCCAAATCATGATCTTCACCAACTTGGATTTGGTTCTCTCGCGAAAATCACTCTTTATCCCAAGGTTGATATTTTTTAATTAGTCATCATATCTTGAAGCGGCCAAGAATAAAGGGGGAAACTAGCACTTTCGCACTAGATGGTTAACTCTAAGTTTTTTATGAAGTAGGTTGTTCAAAGGCAAAAGTCAGGTATTGGGTCTTGGTAAGGTTGCGATCTCTAAGGACATACACATGGACAAAGCCATGCTTGTTGAGTCCTTAGGATACAACCTCATGTCAGTCTCAATGCTTTGTGATCTTGATATGGTTGTTATCTTTGGCAAGTATCGTTGTGTTGTGATTATGGAAGCTGACAATTCCAAAGTCTTCGAAGGCTTTAGGAGAGGAGACTTGTATATTGTTGATTTCTCTGAGGACCACAACCAGCCGTGTGTCTACTTGCAAAAGCTTGAAGGCTGGCTATGGCATCGGCGACTTGGTCACATGAGCATGAGGAATTTGAACACGCTTGCAAAGAAGAAGCATGTCATTGGCATTGAGAATGTCAAATTCCTCAAGGATCACTTGTGCGGAGCCTGTGAAGCTGGAAAAATGACCAAGGCCAAGCATCCAGCGAAGACTATCATGACCACCACTCGTCCCTTCGAATTGCTTCACATGGACCTCTTTGGTCCTAATCATTACTTAGCTGTCGTTAATGATGCATATCTATATGGCTTTGTTATTGTTGATGATTACTCTCGTTACACATGGGTACACATTGTTACTTACAAAAATCAAGTGCAGGAAGTCTTCAAACGATTTTCCTCGAGGGCTTCAACTAACTTTGGTGTGAAGATCAAACACATCAGAAGTGACAATGGAACTGAGTTCAAGAATTCCGGTCTTGATGCCTATCTTGATGAACTTGGTATTACTCATGAGTTATCTGCTCCCTATACTCCTCAAAGAGAATGGCGTCGTGGGCGCAAGAACAGAACTCTTGTTGAGATGGCTCGCACTATGCTTGATGAATACAAAAGCGCCTAATCGTTTTTGGATTGATGCAATTGATCTGCGTGCCACATCATCAATAGAGTATATCTTCACAAATTCTTCAAGAAGACTGCCTATGAACTCCTCAACGACAAGAAACCCAATGTAAGTTATTTCAAAGTCTTGATTGCTAAATGCTGGATTAGAGATCCTCATCACAATTCTAAATTTGCACCGAAAGCACATGATGGTTTTATGCTTTGTTACGGAAAGGACTCGCACACCTACAGAGTCTTCAACATCGCTCTTCACAAGATTGTTGACACTGTAGACGTGTGGTTCGATGAAACTAATGGCTCACAAAGAGAGCACCTACCTTCTGCGTTAGATGAACCAGCACCTGAGGAATCTATCAAGTTCAAGGCATCTGAGGATGTCATTCCTCTTGAAGAATCTGCTGAAGAATTCATTCTGTCTGCGAAGAACGTCGAGTGATGCACTGAAGATAATGTGAAGACAATGGTCTTTGAGGAAAATGATCAAATTCCTCGGCGACAACCAGCTCATCCTCGCGTTGCAAAAGAAGTGCAAGTTGACAAGATCATCGATGACATTGAAGCGCCGGGTCCTCTCACACGCTCAAAAGCTTCACATTTATCTAACTTTTGTGGGCACTATGCCTTTGTCTCTATCACAGAGCCCACTAAGGTAGATGAAGCATTTCGGAACTGAGTGGATTCAGGCCATGCAAGAAGAATTACATCGATTCGAGCTCTACAATGTCCGGGAACTGGTCAAACGTCCAGATCCTCGCAAGCATAATATCATTGGCACAAAGTGGATCTACCGCAACAAGCAAGATGAAAATGGCCTTGTGGTGAGGAATAAGGCACGACTAGTAGCTCAAGGCTACACCGAGTTGAAGGAATTGATTTCGATGAAACTTTTGCACCTGTTCCTAGACTTGAGTCTATTCGCATATTACTTGCCTATGCTAACCATCACAATATCACTTTATATCAAATGGATGTGAAAAGTGCATTCCTCAATGGTAAGCTTGAGGAAGAAGTATATGTTGCTCAACCCCGGTTTTGAAGATCCAAAGAATCCCGACAAAGTCTTGAGACTCAACAAGGCCCTCTATGGTCTCAAACAAGCCCCACAGGCGTGGTATGATACATTGAAGGAATTCTTCGTGAAGAATGGCTTCACACCAGTTCACTCGACCCTACTCTCTTTACTAAATCATATGATGATGAACTGTTTGTGTGCCAAATATATGTTGATGATATTATCTTTGGCTGTCTTGACCAACGTTATAGTGATGAATTTGCCTATATGATGAGTGAAGAATATCAAATGTCTATGATGGGAGAGTTGAAATTCTTCTTAGGTCTTCAAATTAAATCAACAACACAATGGCATATTCATATCTCGGAGAAATACCTCAAAGATGTCCGAAGAAATTGGCATGCAAGATTGCAAAGGTGTCAAAATTCCTATGCCCACAAATGGCCATCTATGCAATCGATGAAAATGGTATTGACTTGATCACAAGGTATACCACTCCATGATTGGTTCTTTATTGTACTTATGTGCATCTAGGCCAGATATAATGCTTAGTGTTTGCATGTGTGCCCGATTTCAAGCTACAGAAGGAATCACACCATAAGGCTGTGAAGCATATTCTTGATATCTAGCTCACACACCAACACTAGGATTATGGTACCCCAAGAGCTCTACTTTTGATCTCATTGGATATTCGACTCGACTATCTTTGGTGATCGTGTGGACCGCAAGTCAACATCTGGTACTTGTCATTTCCTCGGACGATCTTTGGTGCATTGGTCCTCGAAGAAAGCAGGCTGTGTATCCTTGTCTCTGCGGAAGCTGAATACATTGCTGTTGGCTCGTGTTGTGCTCAATTGCTGTGGATGAAGCAAACTCTCAAGGACTACGGCATCAACGTGAAGAATGTGCCTCTCTACTGTGACAATGAGAGTGCCATCAAGATTGCTCACAACCCAGTTCAGCACTCGAAGACAAAGCACATTCAAATTCGTCATCATTTTCTTCGTGATCATGTGTTAAAGGGTGACATCTCCATCGAGCATGTGAAGACTGAAGAACAACTAGCCGATATCTTCACTAAGCCCTTGGATGAGAAGAGATTTAGCAAGTTGTGGTGTGAGCTAAATATCTTAGAATCTTCGAACGTTCTTTGAAAAGGACACACATCCTGACAGTTATGCAAAATTGATGACTTAGATGTGCAACACATGAAGAAAGCGTTTTCTTCAATCAATGAAGAATAACATTCTAAGTGTGAAGAAATTAATGAAGAATTTGATTCTCAGAACCCTACGACAATTGTACGCGGTGTCTGAAATCATTATTCTTATACGGTGGGTCATGCCACCACCAAAGTTGAAAATCTTCAATTTAAGTTTTTCCTTAGTGTTGAAATTCTTCAGTTTTTCAAATCCTTCAACTTTGCAAAATCTTCACTGTTTCCGTCGTTTTTCTTCATTGGCAATACATATATATATGGGTTTATGTCCTCTACAGCATTCACTTATGGCTATTTCTTCAAGTCGCTTTTTCTGCTAAGTGAATGTGATCGGACCCTTCCCCCTCTATTCTATACTCAACCTAATCTATTCACAAATTCTTCATGTGTGTTCTATTTGAAACTCGTTCAAAATCTTCACTGTGTCCTTGTCAGCTGAAGAAATTGCGAACGGAACTTTAAAACTGATCTTATCCAAACTTTCGGTTTTGCCGCTCAAACCGTTCCGCATCCCACGATGCATTATTTTACTCACCCACGATCAGACACGATCTCCACTACACAAGACGTGGGTGACACATGTCGTGAGAAGGAGAATGGTCGAGGCACATTAGTCCCTAAATCTTGGCGAACAGTTTTTTTGCCTCTATAAATACCCTCTCTCCATCCTCACCTCTTTTACTCCGCTCGACCTCTCTCTCCCGTTCGAGCTCCTCAAACCCTAAGCGCCGCGCTACTCCATCGTCGCCGGTGAGGAAGAGCTTCACTGCCTCGACCTCGTCGCCGACGTACTCACGCCGATGCGGAAATCCTCACTCCGCCGCCGCCGTAGTTGTCTTCCTCCGCCAAGTTAGGGCGTGGAAGATCTGAGCAGAACGAGCTTCACATCTACACACCCAGTTTCGTCGTGTTCTTCATTTAGGGTAAATAAAAGTTACTTTTACTACCCTCGTTGATCCAAATCTTACACTACAAAATCTTCAAAGATGTTTTATTCTTCAAATCCTCACACACAAACACCTCACTAGTTATATGCTCTTGATTTGTTTCTCTAAGCAATCATTTTTCTTCAAGATTCCTAAATTGTGTGGATCCTCGATCTGTACAACTCTGGAACCTAAGACAAAGAACGCTTAGTGAAATTCTTCAAGGCTCATCTGGTCAAAATCCTCAAAACTTGTTCTTTTGAAAAACCTTACGAGAGCATATGACCTCTCCAAATTCCTCGCAACTATACTCTGTTCACAGGTACTCATGTCATTGCTGAATCACTAGGTTCTCATCAACTTAACTCATTTGCAGCGTTCCTCGAAGAAAAGTTGCATACTTCTTGAGAGAATTCATTTGTTCAAATTCCTCATTTGAAGAATATGGCGAAAGAAAGAAGCCACGAGAAAGGAGGAAAGAGGCTGAGGTCATGACGCGTTCGAAATCCTCGAGGAAATTTATGCTGATTATTGCACACAGGTGAAGCCGAGTTCGCAAAGAGAACAAAAATCAGCGCAAGGTGCGGATCCAAAGGATTGAGCGGAGATGGGCACGGGAATGGAGGGAGTACAGATATGTAACTCCAAAGTACATGAAGAAATTCGCACTCAATCCTCCATGCCCAAGAGCTCCGTTGGCACCTGGCCAACAAGCTGACCCCATCAGCATCAAGTGTGGTGAGGACTTTCCTGAAGAATGGGCCAAGCGCCAAGCCAAGTTGGCAAGACAAGCCAATGAGGAAGTGAGGAAATTCAATGAGGACTCTGCTACTGCTGCTGCCCCTGAGGCCTCTGTTAAGCCAAGAAAATCTATGCCAAAGAAGCCTGCTCACAAGCCAAGTGCTTCACCAATAGTGCCCTCACGGCCAAGTTCTTCAGCATTGCCTTCACGGCCAATTCCTCATGCTGCTCCTGCTCCTCCAACATCCTCAGCTCCTTCAAAGTCCTCAGCAGCTCCTCCCAAATCCTCAGCAGTTTCGACAAAGTCCTCAGCACATGTGCATCTGGCCACGTGCCAAAGGACTGCAGGCTTCTCCATTGCCTCTGGTGTCTCAGCAAGTTCCTCAGCTGCACCAAAGTCTTCATCTGGCCCGACTCTGCTGAAGACTAAGGCCACATCTGGACGAGGTCCTCGGCCAAGTCCCAAGAAGAAACAGGTTGCTTTCCAAGAGCCACCTGAAGATGATGAGGCTGATGAGGATGAACTTGGGGAAATCATCAGAGATCGCCAAGAAAGGGCCGCTAGAGCCAAAGGCACATCTCTGCCTCTGCTGTTGGATCCGAGGAAAATCCTTGATTATATTGATCTCTGGCACAAGGATCCAAATACCCCTTTGCCTGATTTTCATCTGACCCCTGGACAAAGTCATATGTTGACCCATTTCATCACAGAAGAGAAATGGAAGTTTGAAAAGGCAAGAGAGATCAAGAAAGCTCAATACAGAAAGGAGAAGTTCCTGAAGAAAAACGTTGTCAAAATGACATCTGAGGAACTTCTCAAGGTCCAGAATGAAATCCAAGCCCTCAAAAAAACTTGATGCTTATTATGCTGATTGGCAAGGAGCCAAGGTAAGATTCGTCAACTGACGAAGAAGTTCTAAATGTTGCTGCCCAGTGCAACATGAAATTCCTCAGTGGAGCCTCGGCTCAAGCCAATGAAGAACATGCCAAGCACCACCGATGAAGTTCAGCTGCTGAAGAAAATGTCAGTTCGGGGCTGATGATCCCATTCCAGCCATTTGAAGAAATTTCCGGGCATCCACTAGTGGTGCGCCTAAAGAAATCGAACAAGTCAGGCAGCTGCATCGATTGCGCTGAGAAAATCATCGATTCCTCGGCTCCTCCTGCGCCAACACCCACTCCAATTCTTCCATCGCCTCGATGTGAAGAAGACCAAGGCTGCAGAACGAGCTGCTGTGAAGAAAGCGGAAAGCATCAGCTGCGTCAAATTCTTGATTTGCGAAGAAAATGAAGCCAATGACGAGCTCCTTTGAAAATCCAATTGATGCTGTTCCAATTTCCTCAATTCCATCAAAGGACCTTGTTCCTTTTGATGAAGATTATGTGATCCTAAGCGGATCTGATGAAGAAAATCATTCTGCTGCTTTGTCGAGCAGATAGATGAAGAAATTGAAGTGGAAGCAATCCCTTCAACCCCGGTCATTTCCTCACATATGCCTCGGTTCACGGTGAAGAGGCGGTGTTGAGAACTTGAAGAAGATGTGGATATTGGAAGCATTAACGCCAAGTAATGAATGATGACTTTTGGGAAAGTCAAGCATCCAAATTCTCCACTCTTCACCCCAATCCAACAGATACCTCAGTCCCCTGCTCCTACTGTTCAAATGGGCTCTGAAGAAACTCATCCCACTTCATCTGTCCCTGAAGAAATTCCAGCCACTAGCGCTGATGAACCTGCTGCTGCTGATCCTCAGACTGCACCTATTGAGGAACAAGAAATTCCTCAGCCTGAAGAACCTGAGATTGCGATTCCAGAGGTCGTGATGCAACTCACTGACACTCCACTGCCAAAGCCCAAGGATCCCTTCTCAACAAAGCAAAAGTTCAAGGCTGAAGACTTCTTCGGCGAGCATGCATTCTTCATCGACAATCCATATGATTACGCTGCGCATAAGGAAGAGGCGTTTCTGGACTGCCAGCCAAGCCAATTTCTATTCCTCAGTGCTTTTCAATAAAGACAAAGTCTTCGATCATGCTCATATTCCTCATGTGGACATGGAGTCTCTACCAGGCTTTGAGCCAGTCCTCAGTGTTCTTCACGATGCAGGACTTCTGAATTTCTGCTGCGATATACGTGGATGGAATGAAGAACTAATTCTTCAATTCTATGCAACGCTGCACATCAACGGAGACGCTGAAGACGTGAGCTCATGGGTACTAGACTGGATGTCTGAAAACACTCACTACAAGGCACTAGCAACTGAATTGCTTCGTGCTCTACCACTCAGTCCTCCACTTGACGGTGCTCGTTGTATCTACAACGAACCAGAACTTTCAAATCACTATATGCAAGTGCTGATGAAGCCTTTGAAGCCAAGGCAGGCCCCAAGAACCAAATTCTCGTCAAGGAAATTGTATGTGCCTCGGACTGTCTATCGGATTCAGCGAAGACAATGAGTCCTATCAAAGGCCACGACTCGAATGATGAAGAAGTCGTTGGCATCATGAAGAATATGCTTTTCAACATCATCCATGGCGTTCCCGTCAACTTCCATGATTTCTTCATGAGGACTCTCGCAAACATTGCTATGTCACCATTTGAGCTGAAGCCTTATGCGCCTTGGATAATGAGATTCATCAGGACAAGGTCTTCACTCAATTACAAGGCTGATACTCTGAACCACTGCAGCTACTTGCCCCGGATTGAAGTCCTCAAACAGACATTTACCTCAGCTGATGACAAGGGCAAGGCCACTGCTATGATCGATGAAGGCATTCGTACATTGGATGGACAGTTTCGCAAAGCAGCATCCTACTCCACCAATGATGACTCTGGCACACATGACTCTGCGCAAATACCTCGGTCAAGCAAAGTCCTCAAGCTATCGCACCTGTGGTGATGACTGATCGTGAGTTACTCCTCGGTCTTCATCGGAAGGTTGATCGCAATCATAAATGGGTCAAGCGTCGGTTTGGTTCAATTCTTCACAACACGACCTCAACACACAATGCAGTGAAGAAAACCACTACTACCTCCATGAAACCTTCAAACGCACTGGCTGTTCTTTCACATGTCTACTGATCGGAAGAACCGGCGACAATGGGACTCAAGGAAGAATTTGACTGGTCTGCACCTCCTCAGAAGAAATACAAGAAGGTCAAAGTTCCTTCCTTGGTGGCCAGCTCAATTCTTCCTCGTGCGATCGATGAAAATGAAGACTTGGGCGACACGCGGCAGGCCCTACTACAACAACCGACCCCAACAACGCCGGCGCTCCTTCTTCAACTTGAAATTCTTGAGGCGTTAGTCCTCGGTTCGATCCTTTTGGTCATTCGATGACAAAGGGGGAGAAATTTGAGTTAGTCTTCAAGCGGGTCTATTATATGGGCAATTTTTTTTTAAGTTACAACTCTCGTTCTTCTGAAACTTTTATTGGATCGAGTTGTAATCTTAAACCCGATGGTGCTTTGATACTTTTGATGCTTGTGCTCTTGCACTATGCTTTGATTCTCTTGAGCTTCTTGAGCTCGATACTCTTGATCGTTATTTTGCATTCTTGTTCCTCATTAATGTTATCGCATACGCATGCTGAATTCGTCAAGCACCATATCTCATCATGCATTTCAAATTATTCATGTTATATGTCAAATGCGTGTATGAATTACAAGATATAGGAGGAGATCTCCATGATTCAACTCTTCAAATGTGCATTGCCTCAAAAGCAAATTCCTCACTATGCACATCTTCAGGGGGAGTTCTTCTATATCTTGCAATCAAATTCCTCATTATCAGTATTTACACTTCATATGTTTATCCCCGTTGAAAACTTAACCTATATTGTCATCAATCACCAAAAAGGGGGAGATTGTAAGTGCATCTGGTGCCCCTTAGTGATTTTGGTATATTGAAGACTTATAGGTTAAGGAACTAATGCGTTTGTGAGTGTACACAGGTCTATAAGTCTATGAGGAGTTTGATATTTACAGAGAAAGTCGACCCCTAAAAATGAAGTTCTTCGACTGAAGACTTTGATATTTTGAAGACTTTCTGAAGACTTTGAAAGTGAAGAAATTGGTGTGACCTTAAAGACTTGGTATTCATTTGAGGAACATGAAGCATGAAGACTTTTGTTTTCGTAGTTTCATTTTCTCTTTCTTGAGTCATAGGAAACACGTCTTTGTTAAAGGGGTCGAGGAAATACTAAGGAAAAATTTCCATGTGATGCTCAACTCAAAATCCTACACCTACCAATCCCTTGAGTGAAGCCTTTGGAAATCTCATACAGATTCAGTCAATTTCTTGATGTGAGAGCGAAGTTCTTTTGGTCGCTAAGAAATTTGTTCGACCGAGGAATTAGAAATTCGCCAAAGGCGGATTGCCTACACGATGAGGAACATGATAGCCACGAGGAATTTGAGATTCAAATTTCCGACCGTTCTTTGTCTTCTACCTATCCCAAAATATCGTATCCACCTAACGGTCATATCATTGAAGGGCATTTATGTCTTATCATGTCGGGCTGCTCCCTAGGCTATAAATAGCCGCCCCTACAACCACTAGCTGGTTGGCTGCTCCGAGAGAAACTTGACACTTGTCATTTGAGAGCAACCCATCCTCCGAGGACTTTGGCGAAAATCATCGAGTGAGGAAAACCCAAAACCAAACCCTACAAACCCAAAGTGATTGAGCATCACTGAAGAGATTGATCCTGCGTGGATCCGACGCTTGTTACCTTTGAAGACTGTGCTTCTTCCAGATGGTTAGGCGCCATGGTCTAGAGCATCCAAGAGGAATTGTGGATCGCCAAGTGACCAAGTCTGTGAAGGTTTGGAAGTCGCCTGAAGACTTACCACGAGTGATTGGACGAGGTCTATGTGACCTTAGTTCAAGGAGAATTAGGTGAGGACTTGGTGTCCTGAGCTGTGTGCTCAGCGACTGGGTGTCCGGGACTGTGTGTCCTTGAGTTTAAATACTCAGCCGCTCCAACCAGACGTACAACTGAGACAACAGTTGGAACTGGTCTACCAAATCATTGTCTTCACCAACCTTACTGGTTCTATCTCCTCAACCCTTTCATTTCCTCATTATTCTGTTGAGTGTTTATTCATATCTGTGTTTGAAGACTTTGACTGAACACTTTCTCAATTTCCTCAGTTCAATTTCTTCAGTCAGTTTGTCTTCATCTTGAGCTATCCTGTGTTTATGCTTTTCTGTACTCTTTGTTTGTCCTCATTTCATCATGATGACCATGCCCGCATTCTGTTATGCTTACTTCTGAGTACTTATTCCGCTGCAAGTAGTTCTTCGCTAAGGAATTTCCTCACCGGCAAATTCCTCAGTGAAGAATTCATAAAAATCGCCTATTCACCCCCCCCCCTCTAGTCGATATAACGCACTTTCACTTGGACCCTACGTCAGAAGATGAGGGAGGTGCTCACGAGGGTAGGGGGCGCGCCCCCCTGCCTCGTGGGGCCCCCGAAGCTCCACCGACGTACCCCTTGCACCCATATATACATATAGTAAAACTTTCAGAACAGAAGATATATCGGGAGTTCCGCCGCCGCAAGCCTCTGTAGCCACCAAAAAACCTCTCAGGAGCCCGTTCCGGCACCCTGCCGGAGGGGGAACCCATCACCAGTGGCCATCTTCATCATCCCGGCGCTCTCCATGACGAGGAGGGAGTAGTTCACCCTCGGTGCTGAGGGTATGTACCAGTAGCTATGTGTTTGATCTCTCTCTCTCTCTCTCTCTCTCTCTCTCTCTCTCATGTTCTCTATCGTGTTCCCTTTATGGCACGATCTTGATGTATCCCGAGCTCTGCTATTGTAGTTGGATCTTATGATGTTTCTCCCCCTCTACTCTCTTGTGATGAATTGAGTTTCCCCTTTCGAAGTTATCTTTTCGGATTGAGTCTTTTATGAGAACACTTGATGTATGTCTTGCCGTGTTTATCTGTGGTGACAATGGGATATCATGTGCCACTTGATGTATGTTTTGGTGACCAACTTGCGGGTTCCGCCCATGAACCTATGCATAGGGGTTGGCACACGTTCTTGACTCTCCGGTAGAAACTTTGGGGCACTCTTTGAAGTACTTTGTGTTGGTTGGATGAATCTGAGATTGTGTGATGCATATCGTATAATCATGCCCACGGATACTTGAGGTGACAATGGAGTATCTAGGTGACATTAGTGTTTTGGTTGATTTGTGTCTTAAGGTGTTATTCTAGTACGAACTCTTTAATAGATCAATCCGAAAGAATAAGTTTGAGGTGGTTTCGTACCCTACCATAATCTCTATGTTTGTTCTCCGCTATTAGTGGCTTTGGAGTGACTCTTTGTTGCATGTTGAAGGATTGTTATATGATCTATCTATGTTATTATTGTTGAGAGTGTTGGGGAACGTAGCAGAAATTCAAAATTTTCTACGCATCACCAAGATCAATCTATGAAGAAACTAGCAACGAGGGAAGGAGAGTGCATCTACATACCCTTGTAGATCGCTAAGCGGAAGCGTTCATGAGAACGGGGTTGAAGGAGTCGTACTCGTCGTGATCCAAATCACGGAGATCCTAGTGCGAGCAGACGGCACCTCCGCGTTCAACACACGTACAGCCGGTGGCGTCTCCCACGCCTTGATCCAGCAAGGAGAGAGGGAGAGGTTGAGAAGACTCCATCCAGCAGCAACACAGCGGCATGGTGGTGATGGAGGGCGTGGCATCCCGCAGGCTTCGCCAAGCACCAAGGGAGAGGAGGAGGAGGAGGCGGGGCTGCACCAAGAGGGAGAGAACTCATGTATGTTGGGCAGCCCCTAGGCCTCATATATATAGGGGAAAGGGAGGAGGGTGCGGCCCCTCTAGGGTTCCCACCCCTAGGGGGGGCGGCAGCCCTAGATGGGAAAGGGGGAGGCGGCCAAGAGGGGAGGGAGAGGGAGGCGCCCACTAGATGGGCCTTAAGGCCCATCTGAACTAGGGTTTGCGCCCTCCCACTCCCCTTGCGCCTTGGGCCCCTTGTGGGGGGCGCACCAGCCCCCTTGGGGCTGGTTCCCTCCCACACTTGGCCCACGCAACCTTCTGGGGCAGGTGGCCCCACTTGGTGGACCCCAGGGACCCTCCCGTGGTCTGGTACATTACCGATATCGCCTCAAACTTTTCGGTGACCAAAACAGGACTTCCCATATATAAATCTTTACCTCCGGACCATTCCGGAACTCCTCGTGACGTCCGGGATCTCATCCGGACTCGAACAACATTCGGTAACCACATACAAACTTCCTTTATAACCCTAGCGCCATCGAACCTTAAGTGTGTAGACCCTACGGGTTCGGGAGACATGTAGACATGGTCGAGGCGTTCTCCGGACAATAACCAACAGCGGGATCTGGATACCCATGTTGGCTCCCACATGTTCCACGATGATCTCATCGGATGAACCACGATGTCAAGGACTCAATCGATCCGTATACAATTCCCTTTGTCTAGCGGTATTGTACTTGCCGAGATTCGATCGTCGGTATCCCGATACCTTGTTCAATCTCGTTACGGCAAGTCTCTTTACTCGTTCCGTAACACATCATCCGTGATCAACCCCTTGGTCACATTGTGCACATTATGATGATGTCTTACCGAGTGGGCCCAGAGATACCTCTCCGTCACACGGAGTGACAAATCCGATCTTGATTCGTGCCAACCCAACAGACACTTTCGGAGATACTGTAATGCACCTTTATAGTCACCCAATTACGTTGTGGCGTTTGGTACACCCAAAGCATTCCTACGGTATCCGGAGTTGCACAATCTCATGGTCTAAGGAAATGATACTTGACATTAGAAAAGCTTTAGCATCTGAACTACGATCTTTGTGCTAGGCTTAGGATTGGGTCTTGTCCATCACATCATTCTCCTAATGATGTGATCCGTTATCAATGACATCCAATGTCCATGGTCAGGAAACCGTAACCATCTATTGATTAACGAGCTAGTCAACTAGAGGCTTACTAGGGACATGGTGTTGTCTATATACCCACACATGTATCTGAGTTTCCTTTCAATACAATTATAGCATGGATAATAAACGATTATCATGAACAAGGAAATATAATTATAACTAATTTATTATTGCCTCTAGGGCATATTTCCAACAGTCTCCCACTTGCACTAGAGTCAATAATCTAGTTCACATCGCCATGTGATCAACACTGATAGGTCACATCACCATGTGACCAACACCCAAAGAGTTTACTAGTGTCTGTAAACTAGTTCACATCATCATGTGATTTAGACTCAATGAGTTCTGAGGTTTGATCATGTTTTGCTTGTGAGAGAGGTTTTAGTCAGCGGGTTTTAGTCAACGGTGCGAACCTTTCAGATCCGTGTGTGCTTTACAAATTTCTAGGTCATATTATAAATGCTGCTTCCACGCTCCACTTGAAGCTATTCCAAATGGTTGCTCCACTATCGTATCCGGTTTGCTACTCGAGTCACTCGGATAGGTGTTAAAGCTTGCATCGGCGTAACCCTTACGCCGAACTCTTTATCACCTCCATAATCGAGAAACATGTCCTCATTTACTTCAAGGACAATTTTGACCGCTGTCCAATGATCCATCCTGGATCATTCTTGTACCCCTTGTGACTCATGGCAAGGCACACTTCGGTGCGGTACACAAACATAGCATACTATAGAGCCTACGTCTAAAGCATAGGGGCGATCTTCGTCCTTTCTCTCTTTTCTGCCGTGGTCGAGCTTTAACTCTTAACTTCATACCTTACATCTCAGGCAAGAACTCCTTCTTTGGTGATCCATCTTGAACACCTTCAAGATCATGTCAAGGTATGTGCTCATTTGAAAGTACTCTTGGCGGTTTTTGATCTATCCTCATAGATCTTGATGCTCAATATTCAAGTGGCTTAATCCAGGTTTTCACTTGAAAAACACTTTTCAAATAACCCTATATGCTTTCTGAAAATTCTACATCATTTCTGATCAACAATATGTCAACAACATATACTCATCAAAAATTCTATAGTGCTCCCACTCACTTCTTTGGAAATACAAGTTTCTCATAAACTTTGTATACACCCAAAATCTTTGATCATCTCATCAAAGCACACATTCCAACTCCGAGATGCTTACTCCAGTCCTTAGAAAGGATCGCTGGAGCCAGCATACCTTTTAGCATCCTTAGGATCGACAAAACTTTTCTGATTGTATCACATACAACCTTTCCTTACGAAGACTGGTAAGGAAATTCGTTTTGACATCCATCTGCCAGATTTCATAAATGTAGCTTATGCTAACATGATTCCGACGGACTTAAGCATCGCTACGGATGAGAAAATCTCATCGTAGTCAACTCCTTGAACTTGTGAAAAACTCTTCGCCACAAGTCGAGCTTCATAGAAGGTGACATTACCGTCCACGCCCGTCTTCTTCTTAAAGATCCATTTATTGCAATGGCTTGCCAATCATCGGGCAAGTCCACCAAAGTCCATGCTTTGTTATGATACATGGATCCTATCTCGGATTTCATGGCTTCTAACCATTTGTCGGAATTTGGGCCCACCATTGCTTCTCCATAGCTCGTAGGTTCATTGTTGTCTAGCAACATGACCTTCAAGACAGGATTGCGTACCACTCAAGTAGTACGCCTCCTTGTCACCCCACGAGGTGCGTTAGTGACTTGATCCGAAACTTCATGATCACTATCATAAGCTTCTACTTCAATTGGTGTAGGTGTCACGGAACAACTTCCCGTGCCTGCTACACACTAGTTGAAGTGACGGTTCAATAACCTCATCAAGTCTCCACCATCCTCCCACTCAACTTTTCGAGACAAACTTTTCCTCGAGAAAGGACCCGATTCAAGAAACAATCCCTATTGCTTTCGGATCTGAATTAGGAGGTATACCCAACTGTTTTGGGTGTCCTATGAAGATGCATTTTATCCGCTTTGGGTTCGAGCTTATCAACCTGAAACTTTTTCACATAAGCGTCGCAGCCCCAAACTTTTAAGAAACGACAATTTAGGTTTCTCCAAACGGTGTCGTCTCAACGGAATTACGTGGTGCCCTATTTAAGTGAGTGTGGTTGTCTCTAATGCCTAACCCATGAACGATAGTGGTAATTCGATAAGAGAGACATCATGGTACGCACCATATCTTATAGGGTGCAACTATGATGTTCGGACACACCATCACACTATGGTGTTCCAGGCGGTATTAATTGTGAAACAATTTGCACAATGTCTTAATTGTGTGCCAAAAACTCGTAACTCAGATATTCATCTGTATGATCATATCATAGATATTCTATCCTCTTGTCACGAAGATCTTAAACTTCACTCTGAAATTACTTGAACCATTCAATAATTCAGACCTGTGTTTCATCAAGTAAATATACTCAACATCTACTCGAATCATCTGTGAAGTAAGAACATAACGATATTCACTGCATGCCTCAGCACTCATTGGACTGCACATATCAAAATGTGTTACTTCCAACTACTTGCTATCTTGTTCCATCTTACTGAAACCGAGGCTTTTCGGTCATCTTGCCCATGTGGTATGTTTTGCATATCTCAAGTGATTCTAAATCAAGTGAGTCCAAACGATCCATCTGCATGGAGTTTCTTCATGCATACACACCAATAGACATGGTTCACATGTCTCAAACTTTTCAAAACGAGTGAGTCCAAAGATCCATCGACATGGAACTTCTTCATGCGTTTTATACCAATATGACTCACATGGCAGTGCCACAAGTAAGTGGTACTATCATTACTATCTTATATCTTTTGGCATGAAAATGTGTATCACTACGATCGAGATTCAATAAACCATTCCTTTAGGTGCAAGACCATTGAAGGTATTATTCAAATAAATAGAGTAACCATTATTCTCCTTAAATGAATTACCGTATTGCGATAGACATAATCCAATCATGTCTATGCTCAGCATAAACACCAAATGACAATTATTCAGGTTTAATACTAATCTTGATGGTAGAGGGAGCTTGCGACGTTTGATCACATCAACCTTGGAAACACTTCCAACACATATCGTCGACTCACCTTTAGCTAGTCTCCGTTTATTCCGTAGCTATTATTTGAGTTACTAACACTTAGCAACCGAACCGGTATCTAATACCCTGGTGCTACTAGGAGTACTAGTAAAGTACACATTAACATAATGTATATCCAATATACTTCTATCGACCTTGCCAGCCTTCTCATCTACCAAGTATCTAGGGTAATGCTGCTCGATGGCAGTTCCCTTATTCGAAGCACTTAGTCTCGGGTTTGGGTTCAACCTTGGGTTTCTTCACTAGTGCAGCAGCTGATTTGCCGTTTCATGAAGTATCCTTCTTGCCTTTGCCCTTCTTGAAACTAGTGGTTTCACCAACCATCAACAATTGATGCTCCTTCTTGATTTCTACTTTCGCGGTGTCAAACATCGCGAATACTTCAAGGATCATCATATCTATCCTCGATATGTTATAGTTCATCACGAAGCTCTAGCAGCTTGGTGGCAATGACTTTGGAGAAACATCACTATCTCATCTGGAAGATCAACTCCCACTCGGTTCAAGTGATTGTTGTACTTCAGACAATCTGAGCACAAGCTCAACGATTGAGCTTTTCTCTCTTAGTTTGCAGGTTAAGAAAATCGTGGGAGGTCTTATACCTCTTGGCGTGAGCACGAGCTTGAAATCCCAATTTCAGCCCTCGAAACATCTCATATGTTCATGACGTTCAAAACGTCTTTGGTGCCTCTACTCTAAACCGTTTAACCGAACTATCACGTAGTTATCAAAAGCGTGTTTGTCCGATGTTCGCAACATCCACAAGCGGCGTTTGGGGTTCATCACACTGGCGGTGCATTAAGGACATAAGCTTTCTACTGTCCGCATAATCGCTACTATCAACTTTCAACTATATTTTCTCTAGGAACATATCTAAGCAGTGGAACTAAAGCGCGAGCTCACGACATAATTTGCAAAGATCTTTTGACTATGTTCAGGATAATTAAGTTCATCTTATGAACTCCCACTCGAGATAGACATCCCTCGGTCATCTAAGTGATTACATGATCCGAGTCAACTAGGCTATGTCCGATCATCACGTGAGACGGACTAGTCTCATCGGTGAACATCTTCATGTTGATCGTATCTACTATCGACTCATGCTCGACCTTTCGTGTCTCGTGTTTCCGAGGCCATGTCTGTACATGCTAGGCTCGTCAAGTTAACCCCAAGTGTTTTTGCTGTGTAAATCTGTCTTACACCCGTTGTATGTGAGCGTAAGAATCCATCACACCCGATCATCACGTGGTGCTTAGAAGCTTATTTAACTGTAGCAACGGTGCACAGTCAGGGGAGAACACTTCTTGAAATTGGTGTAAGGGATCATCTTATTTACTACCGTCGATCTAAGCAAACAAGATGCATAAACATGATAAACATCACATGCAATCAAATAGTGACATGATATGGCCAATATCACTTTGCTCCTTTAGATCTCCATCTTCGGGGCTCCATGATCATCATCGTCACCGGCATGACACCATGATCTCCATCATCATGATCTCCATCATCGTGTCTTCATGAAGTTGTCTCGCCAACTATTACTTCTACTATTATGGCTACCGGTTAGCAATAAAGTAAAGTAATTACATGGCGTTGTTTAATGACACGCAGGTCATACAATAAATAAAGACAACTCCTATGGCTCCTGCCGGTTGTCATACTCATCGACATGCAAGTCGTGAATCCTATTACAAGAACATGATCAATCTCATACATCACATATCATTCATCACATTCTTCTTGGCCATATCACATCACATAGCATACCCTGCAAAAACAAGTTAGGCGTCCTCTAATTGTTGTTTGCATGTTTTACGTGGCTGCTATGGGTTTCTAGCAAAACGTTTCTTACCTCGCAAAACCACAACGTGATATGTCAATTGCTATTTACCCTTCATAAGGACCCTTTTCATCGAATCCGTTCCGACTAAAGTGGGAGGCGGCACCGCTAGCCACCTTATGCACCAAGTGCATGTCGTTCGGTGGAACACATCTCACGAAGAGTATGTGTAAGGTTGGTCCGGGCCGCTTCATCCCACAATACCATCAAAACAAGATTGGACTAGTAACGGTAAGCATATTGAACATCATCAACGCCCACAACTACTTTGTATTCTACTCGTGCAAAGAATCTACGCAATAGACCTAGCTCATGATGCCACTGTTGGGGAACGTAGCAGAAATTCAAAATTTTCTACGCATCACCAAGATCAATCTATGAAGAAACTAGCAACGAGGGAAGGAGAGTGCATCTACATACCCTTGTAGATCTCTAAGCGAAGCGTTCATGAGAACGGGGTTGAAGGAGTCGTACTCGTCGTGATCCAAATCACCGGAGATCCTAGTGCCGAACGGACGGCACCTCCGCGTTCAACACACGTACAGCCGGTGACGCCTCCCACGCCTTGATCCAGCAAGGAGAGAGGAGAGGTTGAGAAGACTCCATCCAGCAGCAACACAACGGCATGGTGGTGATGGAGGAGCGTGGCAATCCCGCAGGGCTTCGCCAAGCACCAAGGGAGAGGAGGAGGAGGAGAGGCAGGGCTGCACCAAGAGGGAGAGAACTCATGTATGTTGGGCAGCCCCTAGGCCTCATATATATATAGGGGAAAGGGAGGAGGGTGCGCCCCCTCTAGGGTTCCCACCCCTAGGGGGGCGGCATCCCTAGATGGGAAAGGGGGAGGCGGCCAAGAGGGGAGGGAGAGGGAGGCGCCCACTAGATGGGCCTTAAGGCCCATCTGAACTAGGGTTTGCCCCCTCCCACTCCCCCTTGCGCCTTGGGCCCCTTGTGGGGGGCGCACCAGCCCCCTTGGGGCTGGTTACCTCCCACACTTGGCCCACGCAACCTTTCGGGGCAGGTGGCCCCACTTGGTGGACCCAGGACCCTCCGGTGGTCCCAGACATTACCGATATCGCTCAAACTTTTCCGGTGACCAAAACAGGACTTCCCATATATAAATCTTTACCTCCGGACCATTCCGGAACTCCTCGTGACGTCCGGGATCTCATCAGGGACTCCGAACAACATTCGGTAACCACATACAAACTTCCTTTATAACCCTAGCGTCATCGAACCTTAAGTGTGTAGACCCTACGGGTTCGGGAGACATGTAGACATGACCGAGGCGTTCTCGGACAATAACCAACAGCGGGATCTGGATACCCATGTTGGCTCCCACATGTTCCACGATGATCTCATCGGATGAACCACGATGTCAAGGACTCAATCGATCCGTATACAATTCCCTTTGTCTAGCGGTATTGTACTTGCCCGATATTCGATCGTCGGTATCCCGATACCTTGTTCAATCTCGTTACCGGCAAGTCTCTTTACTCGTTCCGTAACACATCATCCGTGATCAACCCCTTGGTCACATTGTGCACATTATGATGATGTCTTACCGAGTGGGCCCAGAGATACCTCTCCGTCACACGGAGTGACAAATCCAGTCTTGATTCGTGCCAACCCAAGCAGACACTTTCGGAGATACTGTAATGCACCTTTATAGTCACCCGATTCGTTGTGACGTTTGGTACACCAAAGCATTCCTACGGTATCCGGAGTTGCACAATCTCATGGTCTAAGGAAATGATACTTGACATTAGAAAAGCTTTAGCATACGAACTACGATCTTTGTGCTAGGCTTAGGATTGGGTCTTGTCCATCACATCGTTCTCCTAATGATGTGATCCGTTATCAATGACATCCAATGTCCATGGGTCAGGAAACCGTAACCATCTATTGATTAACGAGCTAGTCAACTAGAGGCTTACTAGGGACATGGTGTTGTCTATATACCCACACATGTATCTGAGTTTCCTTTCAATACAATTATAGCATGGATAATAAACGATTATCATGAACAAGGAAATATAATAATAACTAATTTATTATTGCCTCTAGGGCACAAACCCGAAAAACCAACTCAAGCTCGTGTTCAAGCCACTTTTGCTGTGATTTTCGATCTCCTTGCTCAAAGCACCTCTCGCAAAACTGCTTGGGGAGATTGTTCCTTGAAATAATTAAGAGACTTTTGAGGGGCTCATCGAGCCGAAGCTCGAAGGAAAAACAAAAGGAAGATATATTATTACCGGAGAGGAGGCAGATGAGTACGAGAGAAGAGCGGAGGCGGCTCGACGCCACGCTGCAGTTCAGGAGGCGATAGTCGCTGCATCATGAAGATGATGACTACACCTATGGGTATCAGCCAGGCTATCCCTGGCAATAGACCAACTTAGGCCAAAAGCCTAAGCTTGGGGGAGTACGTATTTCCCACCGACATTACATTTATGTTCACACACTCTCATTGCTAGATGCCGGTGCTCATACTCTTTCACTGTATTATCCATGCTAGTTTATTTTCTTTTTCCTGCTTTCTTCTTATGTGTTTAATGAACCTTAGAAAAACCAAAAAAATTAGTAGTAGTTTATTTTTCCTGCTGTAGTAGTAGTAATTAAAAAGGAAACCCAAAGATATTTCCCGTTCTTCTTTTGTTTGTTGGGAGTTTTCCCGTGTAAATAGTTTTTATTTCTTTTCTTTTCTTTGGGGGTCAGTAGGAGAAGACCGTGATTAAATTGTTGAAGTGGCTCTTATATGCATCATTGTTGATTTAACCAAGAGCCCATATTGCCTTGTCTTCTCCTGTTTATTGAATGCTCGCGGATTCCAGCTTAGTCCAATGCACGTGCACTCTTATTATTATTCACACTGTTCGGTCATGCAAGTGAAAGGCAATTATGATTACATATATGATGGACTGACTGAGATGGGAAAAACTGGTATGAACTCGACCTCTTTTTTTTGTAAATATGATGAGTCCATCGTTCTTGATTCAGCTTATTATGAATAAACATGTTTGCAATGACAATTAGAGATCATAGTTGCTTGTGCCATGCTTGATTAGCTACGAGTTATAATGGTTTACCTTGCGTGCCAACATGCTATTAAAATGGTTGTGATGTGGTATGATGGGGTGGTATCCTCCTTTGAATGATTTAAGTGACTTGACTTGGCACATGTTCACGCATGTAGTTGAAACAAATCAACATAGCCTTCACGGTATTTATGTTCATGGTGGATTATATCCTACTCATGCTTGTATTCAATGTTTATTAATTTTAATGCATGTCCATGACTGTTGTCGCTCTCTAGTTGGTCACTCCCCAGTCTTTTGCTAGCCTTCACTTGTACTAAGCGGGAATACTGCTTGTGCATCCAATCCCTTAAACCCCAAAGTTATTCCATATGAGTCCACCATACCTTCCTATATGCGGTATCTACCTGCCGTTCCACGTAAATTTGTATGTGCCAAACTCTAAACCTTCAAATAAACATTCTGTTTTGCATGCTCGAATAGCTCATATATCAACTACTGCTGCCCTTATCTTCCGTGTTAGGCGGGTTATTCTCAAGAGGAGTGGACTCCGCTCCTCACTCACGAGAAAATGGCTGGTCACCGGGATGCCCAGTCCCATGCTTTATGCAAACTAAATCAAAATAATTGCAAACAAAACTCCCCACAGGACCCGTTGAATGTTGGAGGCACTCGTTGTTTCGAGCAAGCCATGGATTGATGCTTGTGGAGGAGGGGGAGTATAAACTTTACCATTCTGTTTGGGAACCGCCTATAATTTGTTTAGCATGGAAGATATCGTCATCTCTTAGTTGTTATGTTGACAATGAAAGTATGCCGCTCAAAATATAATTTATCTCTATTTCAAAACCGAGCTCTGGCACCTCTACAAGTCCCTGCTTCCCTCTGCGAAGGGCCTATCTATTTACTTTTATGTTGAGTCATCACCCTCTTATTAAAAAGCACTAGCTGGAGAGCACAGCTGTCATTTGCATTCATTATTGTTAATTTATATCGGTTATGACTATGATTGGATCTATTTTACCATGAATTACAATGTCTAGTCAGTCCTTGATCTTTGAAGGTGCTCTGCATTTATGTTTTGTGGTCTCAGAAAGGGCTAGCGAGATACCATCTTGTTATATCATATTATGATTATTTTGAGAAAGTGTTGTCATCCGAGATTTATTATTATGGCTTGCTAGCTGATTATGTTATTAATATGAGTAAACATGAGACTTGAGAATTATTGCAAATGTGGTTAGTTATGATCTTTGCTGAAAACCTGAATCTTTGGCTTGACATAAGTACAACAACAAGAGCAAACAGAGTTTGTAAAGTTTTCTTTTTCTCTTTCGGTTTGTCAACTGAATTGCTTGAGGACAAGCAAGGGTTTAAGCTTGGGGAGTTGATCGTCTCCGTCGTATCTACTTTTCCAAACACTTTTGCCCTTGTTTTGGACTCTAACTTGTATGATTTGAATGGAACTAACCGGGATCGCGTTGTTTTCAAAGAGAATTGCCATGGTGTTGTTTTATGTGCAGAAAACAAAAGTTCTCGGAATGACCTGAAACTCCACAGAATGTCTTAGAATAAATAATAAAAAATCCTCGCCAAAGATGAAGACCAGGGGGCCCACACCCTGTCCACGAGGGTGGAGGGCGCGCCCCCCTTCCTCGTGGGCCCCCTGGAGACCCTCCGACGCCAACTCCAACTCCATATATTGGCTTTCGGGGAGAAAAAAATTAGAGAGAAGAAATCATCGCGTTTTACGATACAGAGCCGCCGCCAAGCCCTAATCTCTCTCGGGAGGGCTGATCTGGAGTCCGTTTGGGGCTCCGGAGAGGAGGATTCGTCGCCGTCGTCATCATCAACCATCCTCCATCACCAATTTTATGCTCACCGCCGTGCGTGAGTAATTCCATCGTAGGCTTGCTGGACGGTGATGGGTTGGATGAGATTTATCATGTAATCGAGTTAGTTTTGTTAGGGTTTGATCCCTAGTATCCACTATGTTCTGAGATTGATGTTGTTATGACTTTGCTATGCTTAATGCTTTTCACTAGGGCCCGAGTGCCATGAATTCAGATCTGGACCTATTATGTTTTCATGAATATATGTGTGTTCTTGATCCTATCTTGCAAGTCTATAGTCACCTACTATATGTTATGATCCGGCAACCCCGAAGTGACAATAATCGGGACCACTCCCGGTGATGACCATAGTTTGAGGAGTTCATGTATTCACTATGTGCTAATGCTTTGTTCCGGTTCTCTATTAAAAGGAGGCCTTAATATCCCTTAGTTTCCATTAGGACCCCGCTGCCACGGGAGGGTAGGACAAAAGATGTCATGCAAGTTCTTTTCCATAAGCACGTATGACTATATTCGGAATACATGCCTACATTACATTGATGAATTGGAGCTAGTTCTGTGTCACCCAATGTTATGACTGTTACATGACGAACCGCATCCGGCATAATTATCCGTCACTGATCTGGTGTCTACGAGCTTTCCATATACTGGTTCTTGCTTATTTACTTTTCCGTTGCTAATGTTACAATCACTAAAAAATACCAAAAACATTACTTTTGTTGTCTTTACTTTTGTTACCGTTACTACCACTATCATATTACTTTGCTACTAAACACTTTGCTGCAGATATTAAGTTTCAGGTGTGGTTGAACTGACAACTCAGCTGCTAATACTTGAGAGTATTCTTTGGCTCCCTTTGTGTCGAATTAATAAATTTGGGTTGAATACTCTACCCTCGAAGACGGTTGCGATCCCCTATACTTGTGGGTTATCATTGTGTACCAGACCAGTTGTGCGCCTTGCCATGAGTTTGACAAGGGGGTACAATGGTGATCCAGGAGTGGATCACTGGACAACGCTCAAAATTATCCTTAGGTACCTAAAGAGGACTAAGGAAATGTTTCTCGGTTATGGAGGTGATAAAGGGTTCGTCGTAAAGGGTTACATTGATGCAAGCTTTAACATTGATCCAGATGACT
Source organism: Aegilops longissima (assembly GCA_021605205.1). NCBI lineage: Eukaryota > Viridiplantae > Streptophyta > Magnoliopsida > Poales > Poaceae > Aegilops > Aegilops longissima. The sequence goes on along the minus strand of CM038676.1, from coordinate 486,725,520 downwards.
CTGAGTCTCATTCTGGATACGTATTGAAAGTGGGAGCAATTAGCTGGAGTAGCTCCATCCAGAGCATTGTAGACATAGAAATTTTTAAAATACATACGGATCTGAATGTGGCAGACCCGTTGATTAAAACCTCTCGCACGAGCAAAACATGATCACACCTTAGTACTAACTCTTTGGGTGTTAGTCACATGGCGATGTGAATTATGGATATTAATCACATGACGATGTGAACTAGATTATTGACTCTAGTGCAAGTGGGAGACTGATGGAAATATGCCCTAGAGGCAATAATAAAATGGCTATTATTATATTTCCTTAATCATATGATAAATGTTTATTATTCATGCTAGAATTGTATTGACCGGAAACTTAAATACACGTGTGGATACATAAACAAATACCATGTCCCTAGTGAACCTCTACTAGTGTAGCGACCTGACCCAAAATCGGTCAAATCTCTGTGTCTGTACCATCCCAAGATCATGCTGGTACTCACAGTACATCGATAAAGTAATCAAAGTTCAATCACACCTGAATATCATTAATCGATTCTCATATAGAGTCTTTATTACAAGGGAATAAATTCGGCTCATGGCCAACTCATGAGAAATAAACTAAAATGCTGCGGAGCGTCGAAGGTAAGCGAGTCCATCCGACTCCAAAGGGCAATCGCTAAGCGCGGAGCGTAGCCTCACTCGATCGAATATATCTACGCAACATAATACGTTGCAGCCATGTAGGTCAGCTTTTGGAATAAGCTGGCAAGTTATGAAGAACAACAATAATAAAGTTACTAACTCTATATGCATATTTGGCTGTGGAGCTCTAAGTTTCATCATTTTGCGTAAAGCCAATTTTATCCTACTACGGTGGACTTATTTGCAAATTACTACAAATTGTTGGTAGTTATTGAGATGGTTCCGCCAACCAATATCTCGTTCCCAAATTATTATTAAGTCATAAACCCATCAAATTAATTCATTAGAGTTAAGTGTTGAGATATCCGAATACTTCCAAGGTCCAGTTGCTCAAATGTCCGTAATCGGGACACGGCTAATCGATTAGGTTATAACACTCTGCAGAGGTTTGCGACTTTCCCGCAAGAATCATTCCCTCCTTTAAAGTCTTCGCACTTCATGGTGTTTGAAGGCGGACGAATAAACAGGTCTTCCAAAGAGTTCTTACGCCTTTGCGGTACCCATCCAACCCTACCGTTCGTCTACTTCTCGTAGTACCGCCCAGCCAGCTTCACTACAGGGTCAACCCAGCAGAGCCCATAATGGCTTGCGGCTGCACAGTAAGCTTCGGTCATGGGGCATCCATCCTTCTCTTCGTGGCTGGGTGAAGCTTTCGCAGGATGTCATGGCGCTTCTCCATGCATCCCGCCACCACTGGGTGCTCAGGTGCCCGTCAACCGTCCTCCACCCAGTAGTGATTTTCCGAAGTCCATCTTGATCATTGTAGTCCATGGGTTGTCATCATCATTGACTCTCACATCTTGCTTATAAATTTCACTCATCCCAAATCCCGTCTACGAGCATAGCAAAATAACTACTACGTCCCGGGGTCATGGTAACAAGGGGATTGGTTCATCCTACCACATGATACTACTCAAGTTTAATGACTTCAAGATTTCACTACTGCATGCAATGGTGGGGTGGTGACAACTACTAATGCATAAAAACATGGGTATAGAAATAACATGATCAAAACTTGCCTTGCTGATGATCCTCGTAAGCTAAAGAGTCGTAGTAGCAAGCTTCGCACTCCGGGAACTCTACCGAGACAAACAATAACATAATAAGCACAAAGCAAGAGGATCACACAAGATAACAAAGATAACATAACACAACCAAACAATCAAAACCAAATCAAAAGGAAAACTCAAAGAAATCAAATTCAAGGTTTTTCCCTATTCCAAACAATAGCAAAAATAGTTTTTATATAACAAAAATTCTTCAACATAACCTAATCATGGTTTTAGGTTAACTTAACAGAAAAGGATTAACTAAGCAACTAGGAGCAAAAAGAATTAATTAAATAGCTATTATAAAACTCACTTTAGGCCTAATCCAATTTCTATTAGGAAAATTAATTTAAAACTTTTATTAATTGTAAATAAAAGTTCATCTAATGGAATGACAGAAACTAACCTAGAATAACTAATCACAAGTTAAAAATAAATTAATTTACTAATTAATTAATTAGGAAAACAGGAACTAATCAATTAATTAGGATTAATAGGATTCTGCCTAGAATTAATTATTTATTAATCCTAAAATACCAAAGTTAATTTCTAGGGTTTGGCAATATCAAAATAAAGTGATTGCAAAAGAATCATGCAAAAATAATTTTTCTAACTAAAACTATAGCAGATTTGCTATTCTGACTAAAACAATATTAAAGCATTGTTAATTATTTTTAACATAGCTAAATATATGTTTTTCAGAAACTACATAAAATTTGCAATCCAACAAAAAAAGAATCACTCAAAAATATTAAACAGAACAAAAGATATACATTTTTGAAAATTGAAACTATTCGGCTAAAACAGAAAATCAAAATAAAAAGAAAGAGCCCAATGGGCCTAAACTATGCACTAGGCGTCAGATAGACTAAATGGGCCTAGGGTTTAACTAACAGAACCGGCCTAACTAAATAAACCTAACTAATAAAAATAAACCGCTCGGCCGGCCGGTTTTCTAACTAAAACATACCCTTGGGGCTTCTAATCGTAGCCGCACGATGGGATCGGACGGGAGGCGTTGCGGGACTCACGGACTCGGCGACGTCGGCGGCGGGCGGCGAGAGTGCTCGGGGGCTTCAAGGCGTCAAGAGCTTGGTGAGGCGTCGGGGAGTCTTGCACGAGCACGGGAAGGGTTCAGTGGGGTTGGGGAGGTCGGGGGCACCAGGCGGCGACGGCGAGGGTTTTGGCGGAGGTGAGCTCGGTGCTCGGCGTGCTTCGGGAGAGAGAGGAGAGGGGCTCGGCGAGGCTAAGGGGGGAATGGGGTGCGGGGGCTTGGCTTATATAGCCAGGGCCTCGGTGGGGGCGGAAGGGCATCAGGCGATCGGGATCCCAGATTCTTGGGATCCGGTGGATCTCCGGCGAGGTTCGTTTCGTGGGCGAGGGGGAAGAAGAGAGGGGGGGTCCCACTGGTCAGCGAGGGAGAGAGGGGGGAGGTTCGGTCGGTCGACCGGATCCTAAGGGAATCGGGCGAGGAGGAGGCGGGCGGTCGGTGGCTGGCTGTTGGCCTAGTGGGCGGTTGGTGGGCTGGTCTTGTGAGGGAGGGATGAGGCGGCGCTGGCTGGGCCTGGGTGGCCTGGCTGGCGCCTGAAGAGTTTTTCTTTTATTTTATTTTTTTTTAATAAAACCAAAACAAAAATAAAACCTAGACTATAAATATTTTATATATAGTATATATATACCAAAATGATCAGGGGAATATTCCCTTTCATTTGAACATTTTTCCAAAGGCAAAATCCAAACTTCATAAAAATCCATTTTTTCAAATTCAAATAAAATTCAGATTTGAATCCAATTCTTTTGGCTTTGTTTCCTCGATATTTTGGAGTGTCATGTTAGCTCCTCTCATACTTTTGATCAAGTATTTATCAGGCTTGGTTTTGAATGGTTTCCCACATGCCAAAGTTTGGAATTCAAATTTCAAATTCAAAACTCTCTGAAACTTCAAATGGTATTCAAATTCAAACAGGATGCATAGGATGCTTATCTATAATTGTAAAACATTCCAAATAGGAAAATTTGGGATGTTACAAACCTACCACCTTAAGATGAATCTAGCCCTCGAGATTCGGGTTGGCTAACAAATAGGTGCGGATGGTCTCGACGAAGATCTTCTTGGCGTTCCTGTGTGGCTTCTTCCTCGGTGTGGTGACTCCACAAGACCTTGCAAAACTTGATGACTTTGCTGCGGGTGACTCGCTTGCAGTCTCGAGAATTTTGACGGGTTTCTCCTTGTAAGTCAAATCTTTGTCAAGCTGTATGGCCTCTAGGGGCCTTTGTGTCTCTCAACGGAACATCGGCCATGTCTGCATGGCACTTCTTCAATCGAGAAGCGTGAAAGACATCATGAACTCCGGACAATCCTTCCGCAATTCCAACTTGTATGCAACTTCTCCACGACGTTCGAGGATTTTGTAGGGCCAATGAATCGGGTGCTAACTTTCCTTGACTCCAAACCTCTTGATTCCACGAAGTGGAGATACACGAAGATATGCTCGGTCTCCCACTTCGTAAGTCACCTCCTTGCGCTTCTTGTCGGCATAACTCTTACGTCGTGGACTGTGCTATCTTGAGCGGTCTCGAATTAGCTTGACTTTCTCTTCGAATCCTTGATAAGATCGGAACGAAAAGTGATCGATCTCCAACACTATCCCACAAAGAATGGTGTTCTACACCTCCTTCCGTATAGAGCTTGAAAGGGCCATCTTCAAACTGGATTGATAACTGTTGTTGTACGAGAACTCTGCGAGGGCAAATTATCATCCCAGCTAGACCCATAGTCTAGCACACAAGCTCTCAACATGTCCTCCGAATCTGATTTACTCTCTCGGTCCGTCCATCCATCATGCGGATGAAAGGCTGTCTTCAATTCAGCCTCGTACCCAAAGTTTCATGCAATTGCTTCCAAAACTTTGAGGTAAACTGCGTTCCTCTATCTGACACGATTTTCCTCGGAACTCCATGCAGACACACGATCCTGGTCATGTATATCTTGGCCAACTTGGCACTGGTATAGGTAGTCTTCACGGAATGAAGTGAGCTACCTTAGTCAAACGATCAACTACTACCCAGATAGAATCATAACTGGCGGGTCTGGGTAATCTGTGATGAAATCCATACCAAGTTTCTCCCATTTCCAATCGGGAATCGGCAAAGGTTGAAGTAACCTGCTGGCTTCTGATGTTCTGCCTTTACACGTTGGCAAACATCGCATACGGCCACGTACTCGGCAATGTCCTTCTTCATTCCTGTCCACCAGAAACTTTGCTTCAAATCCAGGTACATCTTGGTGTTGCCGGGGTGAATCGAGTATGGTGAATCATGTGCCTCCTGTAGAATTAGCTTCCTGAGCTCGGGATCATTGGGCACATAAATACGATCCTCAAACCATATAGTTCCATGTTCATCCTTTCGGAATCCTTTAGCTTTTCCATCCTCCATCTTTTGCTTAATCTCATCGATTTCCTTGTCCGACTTCTGGGCTTCACGAATCCTTTCGGTCAAGGTGGACTGAACTTCGAGGTTGCAACAAATCCTTTGGAACTATCTCGATCGGAGATCTCTCGAGGTCATCAACCAACTCTGGGTAATCCTCCTGCTGTAAGAGTGTTCACATAACTCTTACGGCTCAAAGCGTCTGCTACAACATTGGCTTTACGGGGTGGTAATGTAGCCTCATGTCATAGTCCTTTATCAACTCTAGCCATCTCCTCTGCTCGAGGTTCAATTCCTTCTGCGTGAAGATATATTTCAGACTCTTGTGATCCGTATAGACATCACAACGATTTCCAATGAGGAAATGTCTCCAAGTCTTGAGTGCATGCACTACAGTTGCTAACTCCAAATCATGCGTGGCATAATTCATCTCATGAGGCCGTAGCTGTGCGGAGGCATACGCTACAACCTTACCTTCCTGCATCAATACTCCTCCGAGTCCTTGACGAGAAGCGTCTAATAGACCTGGTATTCCTTATGTATGTCCGCAATATCAACTTTGGAGCTGTGACCAACCGTTTCTTCAACTCCTGAAAACTGGCTTCACATTCCTCGGTCCAAACATACTTGGCTTCCTTCTTCAACAGCTCAGTCATGGGCTTGGCAATCTTCGAAGTTCTCAATGAACCTCCGATAGTATCCTGCAAGTCCGAGAAAACTGCGGATCTCCTTGGTCGAGGTGGGTGACGCCAATCGTGATCGATTCAACCTTGGCGGGATCAACTGCTATTCCTTCTCCTGAAATAACATGTCCGAGGAATCCAACTTCCTTCAACCAAAATTCACATTTGCTGAATTTGGCATACAGTTGATGTTCTCGAAGTTTCTCCAGAACTAGACGCAAATGTTCCTTATGCTCTTCCTCGCTCTTGGAGAATATCAATATGTCATCGATGAACACCACGACAAACTTGTCCAAGTACTCCATGAACACCTTGTTCATCAAATTCATGAAGTATGCAGGAGCATTAGTCAATCCAAATGACATGACGGTATACTCGTATAAACCATACCTGGTGGTGAATGCTGTTTTGGGTATATCCTTTTCACGAATTTTCAATTGATGGTACCCTGATCGAAGATCGATCTTAGAGAATACCTTGGCTCCAACAAGCTGATCAAACAAGTCATTGATCATGGGCAGAGGGTACTTGTTCTTGATGGTTACTTCGTTCAAAGCACGGTAATCCACAACCATCCTCAAGCTTCCATCCTTCTTCTCTACCAAAAGAACTGGGGCTCCCCAAGGTGATGAGCTTGGACGAATATATCCTTTCTCCAATAACTCATTTATTTGTTCCTTGATCTCTTTCAACTCATTCGGTGGCATCCGATAAGGTCTCTTAGATATTGGGGCTGTGCCGGGCAATAACTCAATCAGAAACTCAATGTCTCCGTCCGGTGGCATTCTGGTAATTCCTCCGGAACACATCGGAAATTCTTGCACTCTGGCACTTCCTCTGAACAACTCCGTGAGGGAATGCACTGATTCTTCATCTGGCTGTGCGGGCTACATACTTGATCCTCTTACGCCGGGGTGGTGAGCGAGAATAGACTTCTTGGCACGATCAATGTTTCCTTCATACTTTGACAACCAATCCATGCCTAGGATTACATCCAAGGTCTGAGTTTCCAACACTATGAGTTCTACGGAAATTTGTGGTTCCCGATGTTGAGGTTTGCGGGACAACTTAAACCTGCCATCATTTCTCCTCCTGCAGGCGACGGCGGAGGGGCTTCTAAGGGTTCTAGTGCGTAATCCGTACTTATCCACAACTACCCTTGATATGAATGAATGCGTTGCACCGAATCAAACAGAACCAAAACTGAGCGTGAATTCAATAAAACTTACCAACCACGATTGTCGGCTGATCATAGACGTTCTCCACGTCGATGTGATTCACTTGAGCACGAGGGAAAGGATTGGGCTTCTTATTTGAGCCTCCATTGCCATCCCGTTCCTCTGCTTGGCCTCCGGGCAGTCGGTGGCGTAGTGCCTGTCTTCGGCACTTGAAGCGGTGATGTGGCTCAGATCCTTCGAGCCGGGCAGAACGGTGCTGATTTCCATTACCACTGCCATTGCCATTGCCATGGCCTGACTTGTTGTCTGGCTGCGGTTGTTTCCATTTCCACCATGGTTATGACCTCCATGGTTGTGATGGATGTGCCCTCCTGAGTACGGTGCATAGCGGGGCTTCTGCTGAGCTCCTGAATTGTGCTTCCCCTGGCTGTACTTCCTCATGCGGCTTTCTATCTGCTGCTGCTTGCCTTCCGGGATGGTGGCCTTGTCTACCAGCTCCTGGTAGTTGTTGAAAGTAGCCACAATAAGCTGCATGCTCAATTCATCATTGAGTCCTTCAAGGAATTTCTCCTGCTTGGCGGCATCAGTGGCCACATCATCAGGGGCATAGCGGGCGAGCTTGCTGAATTCCTCCACGTACTGTGCCACAAGATGGTTCCCCGACGCAAGTTTCGAACTCACGCTTCTTGCACTCATGGCTCCAGATGAGACATGAGCAGTGCGAAAGGCCTGCTGGAATTGATCCCAAGTGATGCCACCCAAGGGAAAAGTGGCGGTGTAATTTTCCCACCAAGAAGCTGCAGGTCCATCCAGTTGATGCGCGGCAAAGCGCACCTTCTCAGCATCAGTGCATCCAACGGTGACTAGCTCTCTTCCAATCTTGGAGCCGACCGTCACCACAATCGGCTCAGTGCTACTAGAGAACACTGGCGGATTCAACCTCAGAAATCGAGTCAAGTTGTCCACAGTGGGTGGTGGTGGCGGCGGTGGATTGTTGGCGGGGTTGTTCTGATTCTGAATCAGGAGCTGCATCAGTGCATTCTGCTGCTGGAGCAGCTGGGTGAGCTCCGCGGAAACCAAAGTGTCACGTCCCGGAGGCATCTGGTGTTTTGGAGTGGATGAGAAAATTTAGAATAGAAACAAGGATCTATGAGAATAACACTACCCATATGAATGCACAATCATAACACACCAAACATTTATTTATTCCACTCAAACATGGTTCAAACTCGATTACAAAGCTCATGACTAAGCGAAGGAAAACATCGCCTAACTGATCGATTTAAAGGAAATAAAAGATAACATGGTGGTCGACTAAAAGTCTGCATCGATGGCGCCTCCTCTTGGGGTTTCCTTGAGTGGTACTCCCTCGAAATCCTGATCATTGCTCACGAGGGGTGCTTCATCTCCACTCGGGTAAAGGTCCTCTCCCAAGTCCATCTTTTCCTCAATCGCGGCAAGCTTCATCTTCAGGTCGTCGACTATCTCCATGAAGTCCGTGATTTCTTCCTCATGGCCAAGGAAGTCTGCGAGCCTTCTCCTCCAGATTCCATTCGCGGAACAAAAGCTTCGGTGTGTCTTGAGTTCGGCGAGCCTGAATCTCCGTGTCCCGAGAAGACACTCCAAGTCCTGAATGTACGAGAGAGTGGAATCGTCCTCGATGGTACGGATGATATCTCCATTCCTTGCCTGCGAAAAACCATGGCGAGGTCCGAGTGATCGAGCTCAGTCCTCACTCCTCTCGGAGATGTCCAAGTGCTCGGTAGATCGCCACGTCTCTTCCGATGATCCAGCTTGAACTCGGTGAACTCAAAGTTGATAGGCTCCGTCGTCCTCCAAAAGTCCTCCACAGGATATGCACCTCAATCTCAGAGCGGGTGTCCGTCGGAAGTGCATTAGTGGGTTTCCAAAGTGATCGAGGGCGAGCAATCTTCAGCAGCTTCACCATCTGGACCAGCTTCCTTCGAAGGGCATCGTCTCATCGGGCTGGCGTAACTCCGTAGCAAAACTGGGGTGAACTCGACGGCCATCTAGAATGTTGCAAAGGAGAGAAGAGTCGAATAGATCGAGAAGAAGTATAGAATGAAAAGGGGTTCAAAGTAAATGGTCTCGCTATGGCTTTCCGATCCTAGGGGTTACGATCCTACGGTCGGCGTGTGCTCGATACCATCTCTCAGAGCGACCTGACCCAAAATCGGTCAAATCTACGTGGTTCTGTGCCATCCCAAGATCATTTGGTACTCACAAGACATCGATAAAGTAATCAAAGTTCAATCACACCTGAATATCATTAATCGATTCTCATATAGAGTCTTTATTACAAGGAATAAATTCGGCTCATGGCCAACTCATGAGAAATAAACTAAAATGCTGCGGAAGCGTCGAAGGTAAGCGAGTCCATCCGACTCAAAGGGCAATCGCCAAGCGCGGAGCGTAGCCTCACTCCCGATCGAATATATCTACGCAACATAATACGTTGCAGCCATGTAGGTCAGCTTTTGGAATAAGTGGCAAGTTATGAAGAACAACAATAATAAAGTTACTAACTCTATATGCATATTTGGCTGTGGAGCTCTAAGTTTCATCATTTTATGTAAAGCCAATTTTATCCTACTACAGTGGACTTATTTGCAAATTACTACAAATTGTTGGTAGTTATTGAGATGGTTCCGCCAACCAATATCTCGTTCCCAAATTATTATTAAGTCATAAACCCATCAAATTAATTCATTAGAGTTAAGTGTTGAGATATCCGAATACTTCCAAGGTCCAGATTGCTCAAATGTCCGTAATCGGGACACGGCTAATCGATTAGGTTATAACACTCTGCAGAGGTTTGCGACTTTCCCGCAAGAATCATTCCTCCTTTAAAGTCTTCGCACTTCATGGTGTTTGAAGACGGACGAATGAAACAGGTCTTCCAAAGAGTTCTTCCGCCACCGCGGTACCCATCCAACCCTACCGTTCGTCTACTTCTCGTAGTACCGCCCAGCCAGCTTCACTACAAGGGTCAACCCAGCCAGAGCCCATAATGGCTTGCGGCTGCAGTAAGCTTCGGTCATGGGGCATCCATCCTTCTCTTCGTGGCTGGGTGAAGCTTTCCATGAGGATGTCATGGCGCTTCTCCATGCATCCCGCCACCACCTTTAGGTGCTCCAGGTGCCCGTCAACCAAATCCTCCACCCAGTAGTGATTTTCCAAGTCCATCTTGATCATTGTAGTCCATGGGTTGTCATCATCATTGACTCTCACATCTTGCTTATAAATTTCACTCATCCCAAATCCGTCTCACGAGCATAGCAAAATAACTACTACGTCCCGGGGTCATGGTAACAAGGGGATTGGTTCATCCTACCACATGATACTACTCAAGTTTAATGACTTCAAGATTTCACTACTGCATGCAATGGTGGGGTGGTGACAACTACTAATGCATAAAAACATGGGTATAGAAATAACATGATCAAAACTTGCCTTGCTGATGATCCTCGTAAGCTAAAGAGTCGTAGTAGCAAGCTTCGCACTCCGGGAACTCTACCGAGACAAACAATAACATAATAAGCACAAAGCAAGAGGATCACACAAGATAACAAAGATAACATAACACAACCAAACAATCAAAACCAAATCAAAAGGAAAACTCAAAGAAATCAAATTCAAGGTTTTTCCCTATTCCAAACAATAGCAAAAATAGTTTTTATATAACAAAAATTCTTCAACATAACCTAATCATGGTTTTAGGTTAACTTAACAGAAAAGGATTAACTAAGCAACTAGGAGCAAAAAGAATTAATTAAATAGCTATTATAAAACTCACTTTAGGCCTAATCCAATTTCTATTAGGAAAATTAATTTAAAACTTTTATTAATTGTAAATAAAAGTTCATCTAATGGAATGACAGAAACTAACCTAGAATAACTAATCACAAGTTAAAAATAAATTAATTTACTAATTAATTAATTAGGAAAACAGGAACTAATCAATTAATTAGGATTAATAGGATTCTGCCTAGAATTAATTATTTATTAATCCTAAAATACCAAAGTTAATTTCTAGGGTTTGGCAATATCAAAATAAAGTGATTGCAAAAAGAATCATGCAAAAATAATTTTTCTAACTAAAACTATAGCAGATTTGCTATTCTGACTAAAACAATATTAAAGCATTGTTAATTATTTTAACATAGCTAAATATATGTTTTTCAGAAACTACATAAAATTTGCAATCCAACAAAAAAGAATCACTCAAAATATTAAACAGAACAAAAGATATACATTTTTGAAAATTGAAACTATTCGGCTAAAACAGAAAATCAAAATAAAAAGAAAGAGCCCAATGGGCCTAAACTATGCACTAGGCGTCAGATAGACTAAATGGGCCTAGGGTTTAACTAACAGAACCGGCCTAACTAAATAAACCTAACTAATAAAAATAAACCGCTCGGCCGGCCGTTTTCTAACTAAAACATACCCCTTCGGGGGCTTCTAATCGTAGCCGCACGACTGGGATCGGACGGGAGGCGTTGTCGGGACTCACGGACTCGCGACGCCGGCGGCGGCGGCGAGAGTGCTCCGGGGCTTCAAGGCGTCAGCGAGCTTGGTGAGGCGTCGGGAGGTGCGCACGAGCACGGGAAGGGTTCGTGGGGTTGGGGAGGTCGGGGGCACTGTGGCGGCGGCGAGGGTTTTGGCGGCGGAGGTGAGCTCGGTGCTCTGCGTGCCGGGAGAGAGAGGGAGAGGGCTCCGCGAGGCTAAGGGGGAATGGGGTGCGGGGGCTTGGCTTATATAGCAGGGCCTCTACTGGGGGCGGAAGGGCATCGGGCGATCGGGATCCCGGATTCTTCGGGATCCGTGGATCTCAGCGAGGTTCGTTCGTGGGCGAGGGGAAGAAGAGAGGGGGTCCCACTGGTCACGAGGAGAGAGGGAGGTTCGGTCGGTCGACCGGATCCTAAGGGAATCGGGCGAGGGAGGCGGCGGGCGGCTGGCTGGCTGGCCTGGCCTAGTGGGCGGCTGGCTGGGCTGGGTGCTGGGAGGGATGAGGCGGCACTGGCTGGGCTGGGGTGCTTTGGTGGCGCTCAAGAGTTTTTCTTTTATTTTATTTTTAATAAAACCAAAACAAAAATAAAACCTAGACTATAAATATTTTATATATAGTATATATATACCAAAATGATCAGGGAATATTCCTTTCATTTGAACATTTTCCAAAGGCAAAATCCAAACTTCATAAAAATCCATTTTTTCAAATTCAAATAAAATTCAGATTTGAATCCAATTCTTTTGGCTTTGTTTCCTCTGATATTTTTGGAGTGTCATGTTAGCTCCTCTCATACTTTTGATCAAGTATTTATCAGGCTTGGTTTTTGAATGGTTTCCCACATGCCAAAGTTTGGAATTCAAATTTCAAATTCAAAAACTCTCTGAAACTTCAAATGGTATTCAAATTCAAACAGGATGCATAGGATGCTTATCTATAATTGTAAAACATTCCAAATAGGAAAATTTGGGATGTTACAACTAGACTAGCTCGTTGATCAAAGATGGTTAAGGTTTCCTAACCATAGACATGTGTTGTCACTTGATAATGGGATCACATCATTAGGAGAATGATGTGATGGACAAGACCCATCCGTTAGCTTAGCATATGATCGTTCAGTTTATTGCTATTGCTTTCTTAATGTCAAATACATATTCCTTTGACTATGAGATCATGCAACTCCCGGATACCGGAGGAATATCTTGTGTGCTATCAAACTTCACAATGTAAATGGGTGATCATAAAGATGCTCTACAGACATCTCCGAAGGTGTCTGTTGAGTTGGCATGGATCGAGATTAGGATTTTCACTCAGTGTATCAGAGAGGTATCTCTGGGCCCTCTCGGTAATACACATCACAAGAAGCTTGCAAGCAAAGTGACTAATTAAGGAGTTAGTTATGAGATGACGTATTATGGAACGAGTAATGAGACTTGCCGGTAACGATATTGAACTAGGTATGAAGATACCGACGATCGAATCTCGGGCAAGTAACATACCGACAGACAAAGGGAATTACATATGTTGTCATAATGGTTCGACCAATAAATATCTTCATAGAATATGTAGGAACCAAAATGGGCGTCCATGTTCCGCTATTGGTTATTGACCGGAGAGGTGTCTCGGTCATGTCTACATAGTTCTCGAACCTGTAGGGTCTGCACGCTTAACCTTCGTTGACGATATAGTGTTATATGAGTTATATGATTTGGTGACCGAATGTTGTTCGGAGTCCTGGATGAGATCATGGACATGCCAAGGAGCTCTAGAATGGTCTGGAGGTAAAGATTGATATATATGACGATGATATTCAGACACCGGAAGAGTTTCAGAGTGCATCGGGTAGTCATCAGATCACCAAAAGGGGTTCCGGACACCCCCGGGAGGTCTATGGGCCTAATGGGCCAAGGGGAGAGACACACCAGCCCACAAGGGGGCCGGCGCGCCCCTCTCCCTGGCCGCCGGCCCTAGGGAAGGAAAGGGGGAGGGCTAGCCCCTCCTGCCTTCCCCTCCTCATGGGAGAAAGGAAAGGGGGGCGCCACCCTCCCCTGCCTTTCCCCGCGCGCCTAAAAAGGCAAGGGGGGCGGCTAGGGGCAGGAGCCCAAGTGGGATTCTGACCCACTTGGGGCACCTCCTGGATGCCTCCTCCCTTTATCCCACCTATATATATTTGGGAGGGGGCACCACACAAAGCCACGACAATCTCTTAGCTGTGTGCGGTGCCCTCTCCACAGTTTCGTCCCTCGGTCAATTTTTTGTGGTGCTTAGGCGAAGCCGTGCGGAGATAGCATTACCATCACCGTCACCACGCCGTCGTGCTGCCGGAACTCATCCACTAGTTTGTCGTCTTGCTGGATCAAGAAGGCGAGGACGTCACTGAGCTGAACGTGTGCTGAACGCGGAGATGTTGTACGTTCGGTACTTGACCGGTTGGATCGCGAAGAAGTTCGACTACATCAACTGCGTTACTAAACGCTTCCGCTTACGGTCTACAAGGGTACGTCGACACACTCTCCCCCTCGTTGCTATGCATCTCCATGGATAGATCTTGCATGTGCGTAGAATTTTTTTGTTTTCCATGCAAAGTTTCCCAACAGGTGAAGCGCCTATCGTTATCCGGGTGAGGCCCGTCGCACATACCCCCGTCATCGGTGCAGTAATCGCACTCGAGATCCTATCATTGTCAGACATTTCCTGTGTTCATATTTGAAGATTAAAACTCGACGGAAAATACCAGGAACTCATAGACAGATTATTATTCAACACGGGTTGACTTCCGGTATGTTGAGGCTTCCTTGAAAACTCACATATCACGTGGTGTATATGGTGGGCACTCCCTCTCTGATATACGATGGTCGCTCCTCCCTTCTTACCTGAGTGCATTACACCCCAATGTCTTGCACATGGGAAAGAAGGAGCAGCAACCCCCACAACAAGAGTCGGGATTCTTCCTCTCTGATATATCGACCATCGGTGATGGTCACATCCCCTTCCCTCGTGCATTACCAAGGTCTATCACGAGGAGAAGAGGAGGAAGTGACCCCATGACAACAGTCGGGATTCTTCCTCTCTGATATTTCAACTGTATATGGTGGACACTCCCTCACTAACATTTCGACCGTCAGTGATGGTCGCCTCCCCCTTCTCTCGTACATTACCAAGGTATATCATGAGAAGAAAGGGAGAGGAAACGACCCCACGACAATAGTCGGGAGCCCCGACAGACTAAAAGTCAACCCTAAGCATCAGTTAATTAACATTGCATATATCGAGTAATGACATAAAAATGGCCTATGTTTTGCCGGAATGCCATTTAATTCCCATTCCGGCAAATCACTGGCGCTCGATATGTCCTACTTTCTAGCACAAGTCATGCCAAAAGTCACGATTTTTTTGGCATAACCTTTGCTAAAAACAGGACATATCGAGCGCTTGAAATTTGCTGGAACGAAAATGACTCAACATTCTGGCAAAAGATAGGCCACTCAGAGGTGTTCCCTACAAAATGATACACATGTCCAAACAGAAAAGCAATACATGTCCAATATCCACCTTCTCTACAACAACACATGTCCAAAATCATACTCATAGTTGATCAAGTACAAGCTCTTCATCTTTAAGTCAGAAACATATATTCATTAGTGGTCTTCTGTAGCTTGTTCTTGAGGATCTTGTTATCCTTCTTCACGCACCTCCTCTCTTCTTCACACTAGTTTTTTTGCTTCAAAAAATGGAGCTAAGGTTCAAAAATTACAAACTATACAAGTTTTATACTTTTGTTGCCTACAACATCATCATGCACTTTTAAACAGGATGAAACAGTGGGTTGGCAATTTTAGTTATAGTTGAAAGTTGCATAAACTGAAAGTAGACATGATGCTAATCAACTTTCATATATAACACTTTGTCATATGAGGCATAGTTAAATCTATATGAATTAAGCAAAAAGCCTAAACGATATTAAAAGTGTGCCAAAATTTAGTTAAATCAAAGTGTCCAATACTTTTTTACCAACTAAAATATTAATTAATCCAGTAAACTAGAAACTAATTCAGTAAACTAGAAACTAGGAACTAATTTAGTTAAATGAGGGAGGAGGGAGGAGGGCTAGTGGCTGGAGGAGGGAGGAGGATGGAGGAGGAGGGAGGAGTCTTACTGAGGTTGGGGATGGTGGCAGTGGTGGACGGCAATAGTAATGGCGGGAGGAAGAACGGCAAGAGGGAGTGAGCAGAGGGAGAGTGAGATGGACGGGCCATTTGAAGAGGATAAGGCTGGCTTAGCAGTAGCGCGGGGAACAGGACGGGTGCTACTGCTAAGCTTGTTAGTTGTAGCGCGGGCCTCGCACCCGACGCTATGCTAAGCCAGGCCCACCGTGCCTATAGTGTCCCCCGGGGCTAGCCATAGTAGCAGCATGGGCCACGCAGCTGCCCTGCTACTACCATGTTAGTGGTAGCGCAGGCCTAGCATCATGCACTGCTACTATGACTAGCCCCGGGGGCACTATGGGCCCCCTTAGTAGTAGCGTCGGTCTGTACGACCGGCGCTGTTGCTACGGTTTACCTATGGCGCGGCTTCCAAGGGCGCGCTACTGCTAGGTATCAGCAGTGCGTCCCACTTAGCCCATGCTACTGCTAAGTATCTACATATAACCTTTTCCCTAGCAGTGAACCTTATTCCATCTTCAGGGAGCCACCACCGTCTCGCCTTCTGATGTCTACTACACAACCTTCTTCTTGTAGACGTTTTTGGGCCTCCAAGTGCAGAGGTTTGTAGGACAGTAGCAAATTTACCTCAAGTGGATGACCTAAGGTTTATCAATCTGTGGGAGGCGTAGGATGAAGATGGTCTCTCTCAAACAACCCTGCAACCAAATAACAAAGAGTCTCTTGTGTCCCCAACACATCCAATACAATGGTAAATTGTATAGGTGCACTAGTTCGGCGAAAAGATGGTGATACAAGTGCAATATGGATGGCAGATATAGGTTTTTGTAATCTAAAATTGTAAAAACAGCAAGGTAACTAATGATAAAAGTGAGCGTAAACGGTATTGCAATGCTAGGAAACAAGGTCTAAGGTTCATACTTTCACTAGTGCAAGTTCTCTCAACAATAATAACATAACTGGATCATATAACTATCCCTCAACATGCAACAAAGAGTCACTCCAAAGTCACTAATAGCGGAGAACAAACGAAGAGATTATTGTAGGGTACGAAACCACCTCAAAGTTATCCTTTCTGATCGATCTATTCAAGAGTCCATAGTAAAATAACACGAAGCTATTCTTTCCGTTCGATCTATCATAGAGTTCGTACTAGAAAAACACCTTAAGACACAAATCAACCAAAACCCTAATGTCAACTAGATACTCCAATGTCACCTCAAGTATCCATGGGCATGATTATACGATATGCATCACACAATCTCAGATTCATCTATTCAACCAACACAAAGTACTTCAAAGAATGCCCCAAAGTTTCTACCGGACAGTCAAGACGAAAACGTGTGCCAACCCCTATGCATAAGTTCACAAGGTCACTGAACCCGCAAGTTGATCACCAAAACATACATCAAGTAGATCACGTGATATCCGATTGTCACCACAGATAAGCACATGCAAGACATACATCAAGTGTTCTCAAATCCTTAAAGACTCAATTAGATAAGATAACTTCAAAGGGAAAACTCAATCCATTACAAGAGAGTAGAGGGGGAGAAACATCATAAGATCCAACTGTAATAGCAAAGCTCGCGGTACATCAAGATCGTGCCGAATCAAGAACGCGCGAGAGAGAGATCAAACACATAGCTACTGATACATACTCTCAGCCCCGAGGGTGAACTACTCCCTCCTCGTCATGGAGAGCGCCGGGATGATGAAGATGACCACCGGTGAGGGATCCCCCTCCGGCAGGGTGCCGGAACAGGGTCCCGATTGGTTTTTGATGGCTAGAGAGGCTTGCGGCGGCGGAACTCCCGATCTATTGTGCTCGTGGATGTTTTCGGGGTATATGGATATATATAGGCGAAAGAAGTCGGTCAGGGGAGCCACGAGGGGCCCATGAGGGTGGGGGCGCGCCCTGGACCTTCGTGGCCACCTCGTTGCTTCCCTGACGTCTACTCCAAGTCTCCTGGATTGCGTTTGTTCCAAAAACGATTCTTCCGAAGGTTTCATTCCGTTGGACTCCGTTTGATATTCCTTTTCTGCGAAACACTAAAATAGGCAAAAAAACGACAATTTCAACTGGGCCTCCGGTTAATAGGTTAGTCCCAAAAATAATATACAAGTGTATGATAAAGCCCATTAAACATCCAAAACAGATAATATAATAGCATGGAACAATAAAAAATTATAGATAAGTTGGAGACGTATCAAGCATCCCCAAACTTAATTCCTGCCCGTCCTCAAGTAGGTAAATGACAAAAACAGAATTTTTGATGTGGAATGCTACCTAGCATATTTCTCAATGTAATTTTCTTTATTGTGACATGAATGTTCAGATCCATAAGATTCAAGACAAAAGTTCATATTGACATGAAAACAATAATACTTCAAGCATACTAACAAAGCAATCATGTCTTCTCAAAATAACATAGCTAAAGAAAGCTATCCCTACAAAATCATATAGTATGGCTATGCTCTATCTTCATCACACAAAATATTTAAACCATGCACAACCCCGATGGCAAGCAAAGCAATTGTTTCATACTTTGATGTTCTCAAACTTTTTCAATTTCCACGTAATACATGAGCGTGAGCCATGGATATAGCACTATGGGTAGAATAGAATATGATGATGGAGGTTGTGTGGAGAAGACAAAAAGGAGAAAGTCTCATATTGACGCGGCTAATCAACGGGCTATGGAGATGCCCGTCAATTGATGTCAATACGAGGAGTAGGGATTGCCATGCAACGGATGCACTAGAGCTATAAATATATGAAAGCTCAAAAAGAAACTAGGTGGGTGTGCATCCAACTTGCTTGCTCACGAAGACCTAGGGCATTTTGAGGAAGCCCATCATTGGAATATACAAGCCAAGTTCTATAATGTAAAATTCCCACTAGTATATGAAAGTGACAACATAGGAGACTCTCTACGTTGAAGATCATGGTGCTACTTTGAAGCACAAGTGTGGTAAAAGGATAGTAACATTGTCCCTTCTCTCTTTTTCTCTGATCATTTTTTTCTCTTTTTTTTATTTTGGTGGGCTTCTTTGGCCTCTCTTTTTTATTTGGGCTTCTTTGGCCTCTTTTTTTTATAAAGTTCGGAGTCTCATCCCGACTTGTGGGGGAATCATAGTCTCCATCATCCTTACCTCACATTGGACAATGCTCTAATAATGAAGATCATCACACTTTTATTTATTTACAACTCAAGAATTATAACTCAATACTTAGAACAAAATATGACTCTATGTGAATGTGTAGCGACCCGACCCAAAATCGGTCAAGTCTCGTATGCGTACCATCCCAAGATCATCTTTGCACACACAAGACATTGATGAAATAATCAAAGTTCAATCACACCTGAATTTATTACACGATTCTCATATCGAGTCTTTATTACAATAGAATAAATTCGCCAAGGCCAACTCATGAGAAATAAACTAAGTAAAGCTGCGAAGCGTAGAAGAATAGCGAGTCCATCCGACTCCAAAGGGCAATCGCCAAGCGCGAGCGTAGCCTCACTCCCCGATCGAATACTCCTCGCAACATAAGACGTTGCAGCCGTGTAGGTCAGCATTTTGAATATGTCGGCAAGTCATGAAGAGAGAATAACAATAAAAGTACTAACACTATATGCAATTTGGCTGTGGGGCTCTAAGTTTCATTATTTTGCTAAAAGCCGTTTTCCCTACAACAGTGGACTTGCTTGCAAATACTACAAAATTGTTGATAATTATTGAGATGGTTCCACCAACCAATGTCTCATTCCCAATTATTAAATAATCCCTCAATTAATTTATTAATTTCAGTGTTGAGATTTCAAATACTTCCAAGTTCCAGAGGCTCAAATTGTCCGTAATCGGGACACGGCTAATCGATTAGATCTTTTCTCTGCAGAGGTTTTATGACTTTACCCGCAAGAATCGTTCCTCCTTTTAAGTCTTCGCACTTCATGGTGTTTGAAGACGGATGAACGTAAACAGGGTCTTCGAAGAGTTCCTCCGCCACCGCCGGTACCCATCCAATCCTACCGTTCTTCTACATCTCGTAGCACCGTCCGCCAGAGTCACAACTAGGGTTGACCCAGCCAGAGCCCATAATGGCTTGCGGCTGCATGTAAGCTTCCGGTCAATGGGGTATACATCCGTCTCTTCGTGGCTGGGTGAAGCTTTCCGCAAGATGTCATGGCGCTTCTCCATGCATCCCGCCAACCACCTGGGTTCTCCAGGTGCCCGTCAACCAAATCCTCCACCCAGTAGTGAATTTTTGAAGTCCATCTTGTAGCTTGAAGTTCATGGGGTTGTCATCATCTTGACTCTCACATCTCCCTTATGAATTCACTCAACCAACCCCGTCTACGAGCATAGCAAAAATAAACTACTTCGTCCCGGGCCATGGTAACAAGGGGAATTGGTTCATCCTAGCTCATGATACTACTCAAGAACATAACTTCAAAATTTCACCTACTACATGCATGGTGGGGAGGTATAATTCTATTGCAATAAAAATCATAGGTATTGTAAAGAAACATGATCAATGACTTGCCTTGCTGACGATCTTCGAAAGCTAGGGACTCGTGGTAGCAAGCTTCAGACTCGGAAATTCTACCGAGGCAAACAACAATCATAATAAGCATATAGCATATGATCACTTAACATAATAGCATGCTAACATAACACACAAAACAAACGAATCAAAACCCAAAGAAAACTCGAAGAAATCCAACTCAAAGTTTTCCTACATCAAGCAACAACTAAGAATAGTTTTACATATCAATTTTTTTAACAGAACCTAAGCATGGGTATTTGCTAACTTAATGAAAATAATTCATCATGCAACTAGGAGCAAAAAGAATCACATTAGAATCTATTATAAAACTCCTATTAGGCCTAAAACAATCCTAGCAAGAAAAAATAAAATAAAAGTTTTATTTATTATAAATAAAAGTTCATGCTCTAAAGTTACAAAACTAACCTAGAATAAACTATCACATAGGAAAAATAAAATTATTTGCTATTTGAAACAATAGGAAAATAGTAGCTAGTTAAATAAATAGGAATAACATGATTCTGATTAAAACAAATTTTTATTAATTCTAAAATTGCCCAAATAAATACCTACGGTTAGGCAATGTCAAAACAAAGTTGTGAAAAAAAGAATCACTAAAAATAATATTCCTAACTCATTTTATAGCAGAATTACTATTCTGTCTAAATCTAAAATAAAGCAATTTTAAATAATTTTAACATGACTAATTATATTTTCTACAGAAACTACAATAAATTTGCAACCCAACAAAAAAGAATCACTTAAAATATTAAGTAGATTAAAAGATATGAATTTTTCAAAACTGAAACTATTCTGTTAAAAACAGAAACGAAAAATAAAATTAAAAGAAAAATCAGGCGCTAATGGGCCTATCTAACGCATCGGCGTTAAATAACTAAACTACGCCCACGGTTTAACAGAAAACAAACCGCGTCGGCCGGTCCAACTAAACCCTAATAAAAACCGATCTAAACCGGAATAAAACCGGTTCACTTAAACTAAACCTAACCCTTCGGGGGGATCTAATCTAACGCGTTGGATTTAAATCTAACGTCGGCGGGGTGCTCCGGCGACTTACCGAGGCGGCGACGGTGACGGCGGCTCGGGCGGCGACGGCTCCGGTGGCTCCGGTGGTCGGGGACATCGACGGAGAGGTCCGGCGAGTGCGGCGTGGCGAGGGGGTTCGGTTGGTCGACTCGGTGGAGCTCGGGGTGGTCGGGGGCGACGGGTGCGGTGGCAATGGCGCGGCGGCGGCTCGGGTACTCCGGCGAGGGTTTGTGGCGAGGGGAGAGCATCGGGCGAGGGGGCGAGGGGAGAAACGGGGTCGAGGGGGGTATTTATAAGGGGGCACGACTTGGGCGAGGGGGCGAGCGCGGGAGGGGATCGGGATGAGATCCCGGGGATCTCGGGAGATCCCATGCGGCGGTGCGGGCGTTGTTAGGCGAGGGAAGACGAAGGTGGGGTCCACCCACACGGAGAGGGAGAGGGGAGTCAGGCGGGCGACCGGTCAAGAGGGGTTTCGGCTCAGGCTCGGTCGGTCGGTCAGCGGTTGGGCGGCTCGGGCAAGGCCATTGGCAGTGGGCCGCCTAGCTGGTGGGTCGCCAAGGCCATTGGCTGGGCTAGATTAGCTGGTGGCGCTGAGGTTTCTTTTTTATATTTTTTTTGAATATTTGAGAGAGGAAAAATATATAAATATAAATATTTTATATAGGACATATATATATCAAAATGATCAGGGGAATATTCCCTATAATTTGAACATTTTTCCAGGGGAAAAATTCAAACTTTATAAAAATTCATTTTTCCAAAATTCCAAATAAAACTCAAATTTGAATTCAAACTTTTTGGCAATGTTTTTCCTCTGATATTTTTGGAGTGTCATGTTTACTCCTCTCATACTTTTTCTCAAGTATTTATCAGGCATAGTTTTGAAATAATTTCCACTGCCAAAATTTGAATTCAAATTCCAACAACTCCAAAACTTCTGAAACTTCAAATGCCACTCAAATTCAAACAAAATGCATATATGCTTAGCTATAATTGTAAAACATTCCAAATAGGAAATTTGGGATGTTACAAACCTACCCACCTTAAGATGAATCTCTCCCTCGAGATTCGGGTTGGCTAGCAAATAGGTGCGGGTGGTCTCGAAGGAGGTCTTCTTCTCGCTCCCAGGTGGCTTCCTCCTCGGAATGATGACTCCACAGCACCTTGCAAAACTTGATGATCTTGCTGCGGGTGACTCTGTTCGCAGTCTCGAGAATTCGGACGGGTTTCTCCTTATAAGTCGATCACCGTCGAGCTGTATGGCCTCTAGGGCACCTTGTGTCTCTCAACGGAATATCGGCCATGTCGGCGTGGCATTTCTTCACCGAGAAACATGGAAGACATCATGAACTCCGGACAATCCTTTCGGCAATTCCAACTTGTAAGCAACTTCTCCCCGACGTTCGAGGATTTTGTAGGGGCCAATGAATCGGGGAGCTAACTTTCCTTTGACACCGAACCTCTTGATTCCACGAAGTGGGGACACACGAAGATATGCTCGGTCTCCCGCTTCGTAAGTTATTTCCTTGCCATCGTCGGCATAACTCTTACGTCTCGATCGAGCTATCTTGAGTCTATCTCGAATCAGTTTGACTTTCTCTTCGAATCTCGATAAGATCGGAACCGAAAAGTGTTCGATCTCCAACACCATCCCACAAAGAATGGTGTTCGCACCTCCTTCCGTATAGAGATTCGAAGGGGCCATCTTCGATGGTCTCGATAACTGTTGTTGTATGAGAACTCTGCGTAAGGCAAATTATCATCCCAGCTAGACCCATAGTCTAGCACACAAGCTCTCAACATGTCCTCCGAATCTGGTTGACTCTCTCGGTCGTCCATCGTCTCACGGATGAAAGGCTGTCTTGAACTCCAGCCTCGCACTCCAAAGTTTCATGCAACCGATTCCAAAACTTTGAGGTAAATTGTGTTCCTCTATCGACACGATACTCCTCGGAACTCCATGCAGACATACGATCCTGGTCATGTATATCTTGTCCAACTTAGCTTTGGTATAGGTAGTCTTCACGGAATGAAGTGAGCTACCTTGGTCAATCGATCAACCACTACCCAGATGGAATCATAACCTGAACGGGTCTGGGTAATCCTGTGATAAAATCCATTCCAAGTTTTTCCCATTTCCACTCGGGAATCGGCAAAGGTTGAAGTAACCTGCTGGCTTCGATGTTACGCCTTTACTCGTTGACAAACATCGATACTACTACGTACTCGCAATATCCTTCTTCATACCTGTCCACCGAAACTTTCCTTCAAATCCGTGTACATCTTGGTGTTACCGGGTGAATCGAGTACGGTGAATCATGAGCCTCGTGAAGAATTAGCTTCCGAGTTCGGGATCATTGGGTAGATAAATACGATCCTCGAACCATATAGCTCCGTATTCATCCTACGAAACCCTTTAGCTTTTCCTTCATTCATCTTTTTTTATCTCATCAATTTCCTTGTCCGACTTCCGGGCTTCACGAATTCTTTTCGCCAAAGTGGACTGAACTTCCAGAGTTGCAACATATCCTCTCGGAACTATCTCCATCGGAGATCTCGAGGTCATCGACTAACTCGGGTAATCCTCCCGCTATAAGAGTATTCACATAACTCTTACGGCTCAAAGCATCTGCTACAACATTAGCCTTTCCGGGTGGTAATGCAATCTCATGTCATAGTCCTTGATTAACTCTAGCCATCTCCTCCGCTCGAGGTTCAACTCTTCTGCGTGAAAATATACTTCAAGCTCTTATGATCTGTGTAAACATCACAACGGTTTCCGATGAGGAAATGTCTCTGTGTCTTGAGTGCATGCACTACGGCTGCTAACTCCAAATCATGTGTGGCATAATTCATCTCATGAGGTCGTAGCTGTCTGGAGGTATAAGCTACAACTTTTCCTTCCTGCATGAGTACTCCTCCGAGTCCCTGACGAGAAGCGTCACAATATACCTGGTAATCCTTGTGTATGTCCGGCAAAATCAGTACTGGGGTTGTGACCAAACGTTTCTTCAACTCCTGAAAACTGGCTTCACAATCCTCGGTCCAAATGTACTTGGCATCCTTCTTTAACAGCTCAGTCATGGGCTTGGCAATCTTCGAGAAGTTCTCAATAAACCTCCGATAATATCCTGCGAGTCCGAGAAAACTGCGGATCTCCTTGACTGAGGTGGGCGACTGCCAATCGGTGACTGATTCAACCTTGGTGGGGTCAACTGCTATTCCTTCTCCTGAAATAACATGTCCGAGGAATCCGACTTCCTTCAGCCAAAATTCACATTTCTTGAACTTGGCATACTGGCGATGTTCTCGGAGTTTCTCCGAACAAGACGCAAATGTTCCTTATGCTCTTCCTCGCTCTTGGAGAAAATCAGATATCATCGATGAACACCACGACAAACTTGTCCAGATATTCCATAAATACCTTGTTCATCAAATTCATGAAGTATGCAGGGCATTAGTCAATCCAAATGACATGACGGTATACTCATATAAACCATACCGTAGTGAATGTTGTTTTGGGTATATCCTTTTCACGGATCTTCAATCGATGATACCCCGATCAAGATCAATCTTGGAGAATACCTTGGCTCCAACTAGCTGATCAAATAGATCATTAATCATCGGCAGAGGGTACTTGTTCTTGATGGTCACGCCATTCAACGAACGATAATCCACAACCATTCTCAAGGTTCCATCCTTCTTCTCTACCAAAAGAACTGGGCTCCCCAAGGTGACGAGCTTGGCGAATATATCCTTTCTCCAATAACTCATTAATTTGATTCTTGATCTCTTTCAAATCGCTCGGAGGCATCCGATAGGGTCTCTTGGATATTGGGGCTGTGCCGCAATAACTCAATCAGAAATTCAATGTCCTCGTCCGGTGGCATTCTGGTAATTCCTCCGAAACACATCGGGAAAATCTTGCACCATCGGCACTTCCTCCTGAACAACTCCCGTGAGGGAATGCACTGATTCTTCATCGGGATACGCCCGATACATACTTGATCCTCTTCGCTCCGGTGGTGAGCAGAATCGACTTCTTGGGCACAATCTATGTTTCCTTCAAACTTGTCAACCAATCCATGCCTAGGATTACATCCAAGGTCCGGGTTTCCAATACTATGAGGTCTCGGGGAATTTATGGTTCCCGACGTTGAGGGTTGCATGACAGCCTAAGCTCGCCATCATTTCTCCTCTGCGGCCCGACGCGAAGGGGGCTTCTAAGGGTTTTAGTGGGCAACCCGTACTTTTCCACAACTACCCTTGATATGAATGAATGCGTTGCACCGTAATCAAAGAGTACCAATCTGAACGTGAATTCAATAAAACTTACCAACCACGATTGTTCGGCTGATCATAGACGCCCTCCACGCCAATGTGGTTCACCCGAGCACGAGGGAAAGGGTTGGGCTTCTTTGCTGAGCTTCCATTGCCGTTTCCATTCCTCCGCTTGGCCTCCGGCAGTCGGTGGCATAGTGCCCTGTTTTCGGCACTTGAAACAGTGATGTGACTCAGATCTTTCGAGCCGGGCAGGACGATGCTGGTTGCCATTGCCGCTTCCATTGCCATTTCCATTGCGACTTGTTGTCTGGTTGCGGTTGTTCCCATTTCCTCCATGGTTATGTCCTCCATGGTTATGATGGGTATGCCCTCCAGTATGGGGCATAACGGGCTTCGCTGAGCTCCGAGTTGTACTTCCCTTGACCATACTTCCGCTATGCTATCAATCTGCTGCTGCTTGCCTTCAAGTATGGTGGCCTTGTCTACCAGCTCCGGTAGTTGGTGAAGGTAGCCACCATTAGCTGCATACCCAGCTCGTCATTGAGTCCCTCGAGAAACTTTTCCTGCTTTGCGGATCTGTGGCCACATCATCCGGGGCATAGCGAGCTAACTTGCTGAACTCATCCACGATCGCCCCACAAGACGGTTCCCTGGCGTAAGTTGCGGAACTCACGCTTCTTCAGACTCATGGCTCCAGCTGAAACATGAGCGGTGCGGAAAGCCTGTTGGAACTGATCCCACATAATGGTGGCGATGGGATAAGTGGCGGTGTAGTTCTCCCACCAAGAAGCTGCAGGTCCATCAAGTTGATGTGCGGCAAAGCGCACCTTCTCGTGCATCCGTGCATCCAACGGTGACTAACTCTCTTCCGACCTTGCGGAGCCAATCATCGGCCACAATCGCTCTCGGTCTGCTAGAGAACACGGCGGATTCAGCCTTAGGAAGCGGGTCAAGTTGTCAACAGGGGTGGTGGCGGTGGATTGTTGTTGTTGTTGTTCTGGTTTTGGATGAGCATCTGCATGAGGGCATTCTGCTGCTGGATCAGTGGGTGAGCTCTGGCGGGAAGTTGAGACCGGGTCACGTCTCGGAGGCATCCGTGTTTTGGAGTGGATGAGAAAATTAGAATAGAACAATGGTCTAATGAGAAATATCACTACCCATATGAATGCACAATCATAATCACACCAATCATTTATTCAATCCACTCAAACATGGTTCAAACTCGGTTACAAAATTCTCACGACCAATCGAAAATAACGACCTAACTGATCGACGGAAAAAGTAAAATAACATGGCGGTCGACTAAATGTCTTCATCACTAATCCTTGCGTCCTCTGGTGCGGCGTCCTCCGGTGGGGCGTCCTCTGATGCGGCGCCTCCTCTTGCGGCTTTCTTCAGTGGAGCTCCCTTCATAATCCTGATCATTGCTCACGAGAGGTCCGTCATCTCCACTTGGAAAAAGGTCTTCTCCCAAGTCCATCTTTTCCTCTAATGCGGCAACATCCATCTTCAGCTTGTCGACTCTCTCCATGTAATCCGCGACTTCTTCTTCATGGTCGAGGAAGTCTGCGGTGCTTTCTCCTCGATTCAGTTCACCGAACAACAGCCTCCTGTGTACCTTCGAAGTTACTGGCGAGTCCGGATCTCCTGTTTCTGAGGAGACACTCCAAGTCTTGGACATATGAGAGAATGGAGTCGCCCTCACGGCACGGATGATATCTCCGTTCCTCGCTCTGCGAGAAATCATGGCGAGGTCGATGGATCGAGCTCGGCCTGTACTCTTCTCGGAGATGTCCAAGTGCACGATAAATCGCCATGTCTCTTCCGAGGATCCAGTTGAAATCGGTAAACTCAAAGTCAATAGGCTCAGATGTCCTCCGAAGGTTCTCCTCGAATGTGCACCTCAATCTCAGAAGCGGGTATCCGTCGGAAGTGCATTGGTAGGCTTCCGGTGATTGAGGGCGAGCAATCTTCAGCTTCTTCACGATCTGGACCAGCTTCTTGCCGAAGGCATCGCCTCATCTGGTGGCAAAACTCCGTAGCAAAATTGGGGTGAACTCGCGGCCATCTAGAATGTTGAAAATCGGAGAGAAGTCGAAATGAACAGGGAGAATTACGGAATGATAAGGACATAAAATGAATAGTCTCTTCCTATGGCTTTCCGATCCTAGGCGTTACGTCCCACGGTCGGCGTGTGCTCTGAATACCATCTCAGAGCGACCCGACCCAAAATCGGTCAAGTCTCCGTGGTTCTGCATACCATCCCAAGATCATCTTGGCACACACAAGACATTGATGAAATAATCAAAGTTCAATCACACCTGAATTTATTACACGATTCTCATATCGAGTCTTTATTACAATAGAATAAATTCGCCAAGGCCAACTCATGAGAAATAAACTAAGTAAAGCTGCGGAAGCGTAGAAGAATAGCGAGTCCATCCGACTCAAAGGAAATCGCCAAGCGGAGCGTAGCCTCACTCGATCGAATACTCCTCGCAACATAAGACGTTGCAGCCGTGTAGGTCAGCATTTTGAATATGTCGGCAAGTCATGAAGAGAGAATAACAATAAAAGTACTAACACTATATGCAATTTGGCTGTGGGGCTCTAAGTTTCTTTATTTTGCGAAAAGCCAGTTTTTCCCTACAACAGTGGACTTGCTTGCAAATACTACAAAATTGTTGATAATTATTGAGATGGTTCCACCAACCAATGTCTCATTCCCAATTATTAAATAATCCCCTCAATTAATTTATTAATTTCAGTGTTGAGATTTCCGAAATACTTCCAAGTTCCAGAGGCTCAAATTGTCCGTAACCGGGGACACGGCTAATCGATTAGATCTTTTCTCTGCAGAGGTTTGCGCACTTTACCCGCAAGAATCGCTCCTCCTTTTAAGTCTTCGCACTTCATGGTGTTTGAAGACGGATGAACGAAACAGGTCTTCCAAGAGTTCCTCCGCCACTGCCGGTACCCATCCAATCCTACCGTTCTTCTACATCTCGTAGCACCGTCCGGCCAGAGTCACAACTAGGGTTGACCCAGCCAGAGCCCATAATGGCTTGCGGCTGCACAGGTAAGCTTCCGGTCAATGGGGTATACATCCGTCTCTTCGTGGCTGGGTGAAGCTTTCCGCAAGATGTCATGGCGCTTCTCCATGCATCCCGGCCAACCACTGGGTTCTCCAGGGTGCCCGTCAACCGTCCTCCACCCAGTAGTGAATTTTGAAGTCCATCTTGTAGCTTGAAGTTCATGGGGTTGTCATCATCTTGACTCTCACATCTCCCTTATGAATTCACTCAACCAACCCCGTCTACGAGCATAGCAAAAATAAACTACTTCGTCCCGGGCCATGGTAACAAGGGGAATTGGTTCATCCTAGCTCATGATACTACTCAAGAACATAACTTCAAAATTTCACCTACTACATGCATGGTGGGGAGGTATAATTCTAATGCAATAAAAATCATAGGTATTGTAAAGAAACATGATCAATGACTTGCCTTCTCGACGATCTTGAAAGCTAGGGACTCGTGGTAGCAAGCTTCGCACTCCGGAAATTCTACCGAGGCAAACAACAATCATAATAAGCATATAGCATATGATCACTTAACATAATAGCATGCTAACATAACACACAAAACAAACGAATCAAAACCCAAAGAAAACTCAAAGAAATCCAACTCAAAGTTTTCCTACATCAAGCAACAACTAAGAATAGTTTTACATATCAATTTTTTTTAACAGAACCTAAGCATGGGTATTTGCTAACTTAACAGAAAAGAATTCATCATGCAACTAGGAGCAAAAAGAATCACATTAGAATCTATTATAAAACTCCTATTAGGCCTAAAACAATCCTAGCAAGAAAAAATAAAATAAAAGTTTTATTTATTATAAATAAAAGTTCATGCTCTAAAGTTACAAAAACTAACCTAGAATAAACTATCACATAGGAAAAATAAAATTATTTGCTATTTGAAACAATAGGAAAATAGTAGCTAGTTAAATAAATAGGAATAACATGATTCTGATTAAAACTAATTTTTATTAATTCTAAAATTGCCCAAATAAATACCTACGGTTAGGCAATGTCAAAACAAAGTTGTGACAAAAAGAATCACTAAAAAATAATATTCCTAACTCATTTTATAGCAGAATTACTATTCTGTCTAAATCTAAAATAAAGCAATTTTAAATAATTTTAACATGACTAATTATATTTTCTACAGAAACTACAATAAATTTGCAACCCAACAAAAAAAGAATCACTTAAAAATATTAAGTAGATTAAAAGATATGAATTTTTCAAAACTGAAACTATTCTGTTAAAAACAGAAACGAAAAATAAAATTAAAAGAAAAATCGGGCGCTAATGGGCCTATCTAACGCATCGGCGTTAAATAACTAAACTACGCCCACAGTTTAACAGAAAACAAACCGCGTCGGCCGGTCCAACTAAACCCTAATAAAAACCGATCTAAACCGGAATAAAACCGGTTCACTTAAACTAAACCTAACCCTTCGGGGGGATCTAATCTAACGCGTTGGATTTAAATCTAACGGCGGCGGGGTGCTCCGGCGACTTACCGAGGCGGCGACGGCGATGACGGCTCGGGCGGCGACGGCTCCGGTGGCTCCGGTGGTCGGGGACGTCGGCGGAGAGGTCCGCGAAGTCTGGCGTGGCGAGGGGGTTCGGTTGGTCGACTCGGTGGAGCTCGGGGTGGTCGGGGGCGACGGGTGCGGTGGCAATGGCGCGGCGGCGGCTCGGGTACTCCGGCGAGGGTTTGTGGCGAGGAGAGCATCAGGAGGGGCGAGGGAGAAACGGGTCGAGGGGGTATTTATAAGGGGAGGCACGACTTGGGCGAGGGGGCGAGCGGGAGGATCGGGATGAGATCCCGGGATCTCGGGAGATCCGATGGCGGCGCGGGCGTTGGTTGGGCGAGGAAGACGAAGGTGGGGTCCACCGTCGGTGGGAGAGAGAGAGGGAGGAGGCGGGCGACCGGTCGGTAGGGGTTCGGCTCGGGCGCTCGGGTCGGTCGGCTGGTTGGGCGGCTCGGGCCATTGGGCCGGCTAGGCCGCCTAGTCGGCTAGGTCGCCTCGGCGCTGGCTGGGCCAGTTGGCCTGGTTGGCGCCTGAGGTTTCTTTTTATATTATTTTTTTGAATATTTGAGAGAGGAAAAAAATATATAAATATAAATATTTTATATAGGACATATATATATCAAAATGATCAGGGGAATATTCCCTATAATTTGAACATTTTTCCAGGGGCAAAATTCAAAATTTATAAAAATTCATTTTTCCAAAATTCCAAATAAAACTCAAATTTGAATTCAAACTTTTTGGCAATGTTTTTCCTCTGATATTTTTGGAGTGTCATGTTTACTCCTCTCATACTTTTTCTCAAGTATTTATCAGGCATAGTTTTGAAATAATTTCCACTGCCAAAATTTGAATTCAAATTCCAACAACTCCAAAACTTCTGAAACTTCAAATGCCACTCAAATTCAAACAAAATGCATAGATGCTTAGCTATAATTGTAAAACATTCCAAATAGGAAATTTGGGATGTTACAGAATGCCTCCGGCGGTGTACCAGGATATGCAATGAATCAAGAGCGACATGTATGAAAGAATTATCAAGGTGGCTTTGCCACAAATACGATGTCAACTACATGATCATGCAAAAGCAATATGACAATGATGGAGTGTGTCATAATAAACGGAACGGTAGAAAGTTGCATGGCAATATATCTCGGAATGGCTACGGAAATGCCATAATAGGTAGGTATGATGGCTGTTTTGAGGAAGGTATATGGTGGGTGTATGGTACTGACGAAAGTTGCGCGGCACAAGAGAGGCTAGCAATGGTGGAAGGGTGAGAGTGCGTATAATCCATGGACTCAACATTAGTCATAAAGAACTCATATACTTATTACAAAAATCTATTAGTCATCGAAATGAAGTACTGCGCGCATGCTCCTAGGGGGATAGATTGGTAGGAAAAGACCATCGCTCGTCCTGACTGCCACTCATAAGGAAGACAATCAAAAAATAAATCATGCTCTGACTTCATCACATAACGGTTCACCATACGTGCATGCTACGGGAATCACAAACTTTAACACAAGTATCTATCAAATTCACAACTACTCCACTAGCATGACTCTAATATCACCATCTTCATATCTCAAAACAATCATAAGGAATCAAACTTCTCATAGTATTCAATGCACTTTATATGAAAGTTTTTATTATACCCAACTTGGATGCCCATCATATTAGGACTAATTTTATAACCAAAGCAAATACCATGCTGTTCTAAAAGACTCTCAAAATAATATAAGTGAAGCATGAGATTTCAATAATTTCTACAAAATAAAACCACCACCGGACTCTAAAAAGGTATAAGTGAAGCACTAGAGCAAATGACAAACTACTCAGAAAGATATAAGTGAAGATCAATGAGTAGTCGAATAATTGTGCAACTATGTGAAGACTCTCTAACATTTATGAATTTTAGATCTTGGTATTTCATTCAAACATCAAGCAAAACAAAACAAATGACATTTCAAGGATAGCACACATCATGTGAAGAAGCAAAAACTTAGGTTCAACCGATACTAACCGATAATTGTTGAAGAAGAAAGGTGGGATGCCTACCGGGGCATCTCCAAGCTTGGATGTTTGAGACTTATTGAAATATTATCTTGGGGTGCCTTGGGTATCCCCAAGCTTGAGCTTTTGTGTCTCCTTAATTCCTTTATATCACGGCTTCCCTACACCTTAAAAACTTCATCCACACAAAACTCAACAAGAACTCGTGAGATAAGTTAGTATAAATCAACGCAATAACCTTATCATTCTCTACTGTAACAAATCACTAAAATTATTATTCAAAATTGCATACTAAATGCCTCTTCATATACTCCTATCCTCAAATAGAATCATTAAACAAGCAAACATATGCAAACAATGCAAACATAACAGCAATATCCCAAAACAGTACAGTCTGTAAAGAATGCAAGATTCATCATACTTCCCTAACTCCAAAAATTATGAGAAAAATACTACACTGTAGAAAATTTATCGGATCTTATTTTGCAAAAAGTTTCAACAATTTATCATATTCTAACTTTTTTAGGGAATTTTTGCAACATCGATAAACTTTCTGTTTTCAAACAGCAACAAACATACTTGCAAAATAAGCATGGTAAAGGCTATCTTTGAAATTTATATTGAAAATATAGATGCTAAACATTATTCTAAATAACAACAAGAAAATACTAACAAAAGAAAATGACGCTCCAAGCAAAACACATATCATGTGGTGAATAAAAATATAGCTCCAAGTAAAGTTACCGATGAACGAAGACGAAAGAGGGGGTGCCATCCGGGGCATCCCCAAGCTTAGGCTCTTGGTTGTACTTTAATATTACCTTGGGGTGCCTTGGGCATCCCCAAGCTTAGGCTCTTGCAACTCCTTATTTCATAGTCCATTGAATCTTTACCCAAAACTTGAAAACTTCACAACACAAAACTCAACAGAAAACTCGTAAGCTCCGTTAGTATAAGAAAATAAATCACAACTTAGGTACTGTTTTTAACTCATTATAAATTCATATTGGTGTAATATATACTGTATTGCAACTTCTCTATGGTTCATACCCTCTGATAATACTCATAGATTCATCAAAATAAGCAAACAACACATAGAAAACAGAATCTGTCAAAAACAGAACAATCTGTAGTAATCTGTAACTCTCGAATACTTCTAACACTCAAAAAATTCTACCAAATTAGGAAGTCCTAAGAAATTTGTGTACAAATCCATATAAAAAATAATCAGATCAAAATCACGTTTCTGTGAATTATAAAAATTAATTTACTGAGTGAAAAAGTTTTTGATTTTCAGCAGGATCAACACAACTATCACCGTAATGTATCCTAAAGGTCTTACTTGGCACTTTATTGAAACAAAAGCTATAAACATGATTACTACAGTAGCATAATCATGTGGACACACAAAAACAGTAGGGGTAAATATTGGGTTGTCTCCCAACAAGCGCTTTTCTTTAGTGTCTTTTTAGCTAGGCATGATGATTTCAACAATGCTCACATAAAAGATAAGAATTGAAACACAAGGAGAGCATCATGAAGAATATGAATAGCACATTTAAGTCTAACCCACTTCCTATGCATAGGGATTTTGTGAGCAAACAACTTATGGTAACAATAATCAACTAGCATAGGAAGGCAAAACAAACATAACTTCAAGATTTTAAGCACATAGAGAGAAAACTTGATATTATTGCAAATCCTACAAGCATATATTCCTCCCTCATAATAATTTTCAGTAGCATGAATTCAACAATATAACCAGCACTTAAAGCATTCTTTTCATGATCTACTTTCATAGAAATTTTACTACTCTCCACATAAGCAAAATTATTCCCATCAATAGTAGTGGGAGCAAACTCAACAAAATAACTATCATGTGAAGCATAATCCAATTGAAAATTAAAATCAAGATGACAAGTTTCATGGTTATCTTTATTCTTTATAGCATACGTGTCATCACAATAATCATCATAAATAGGAGGCATGCTTTCTCATAATAAATTTGCTCATCAAAACTTGAGGGACAAAAAATATCATCTTTATCAAACATAGCTTCCCCAAGCTAATAGCTTTGCATATCATTAGCATCATGGGTATTCAAAGAATTCATACTAACGACATTGCAATCATGCTCTTCATTCAAAGATTTAGTGCCAAACATTTTAATGCATTCTTCCTCTAGCAATTGAGCACAATTATCAAAATCCTTATTTTCATGGAAGACATTAAAAAGATGAAGCATATGAGGCACCCTCAATTCCATTTTTTTATTTTTCTTTTATAGATTAAACTAGTGATAAAACAAGAAACAAAAAGATTCGATTGCAAGATCTAAAAATATACCAACAAGCACTAACCTCCCCGGCAACGGCGCCAGAAAAGAGCTTGATGTCTACTACACAACCTTCTTCTTGTAGACGTTGTTGGGCCTCCAAGTGCAGAGGTTTGTAGGACAGTAGCAAATTTTCCTCAAGTGGATGACCTAAGGTTTATCAATCCGTGGGAGACGTAGGATGAAGATGGTCTCTCTCAAACAACCCTCCAACCAAATAACAAAGAGTCTGTTGTGTCCCCAACACACCCAATACAATGGTAAATTGTATAGGTGCACTAGTTCGGCGAAGAGATGGTGATACAAGTGCAATATGAATGGTAGATATATGTTTTTGTAATCTGAAATTATAAAAACAGAAAGGTAACTAATGATAAAAGTGAGCGTAAACGGTATTGCAATGCTAGGAAACAAGGCCTAAGGTTCATACTTTCACTAGTGCAAGTTCTCTCAACAATAATAACATAACTGGATCATATAACTATCCCTCAACATGCAACAAAGAGTCACTCCAAAGTCACTAATAGCGGAGAACAAACGAAGAGATTATTGTAGGGTACGAAACCACCTCAAAGTTATCCTTTCTGATCGATCTATTCAAGAGTCCGTAGTAAAATAACACGAAGCTATTCTTTCCGTTCGATCTATCATAGAGTTCGTACTAGAAAAACACCTTAAGACACAAATCAACCAAAACCCTAATGTCACCTAGATACTCCAATGTCACCTCAAGTATCCATGGGCATGATTATACGATATGCATCACACAATCTCAGATTCATTTATTCAACCAACACAAAGTACTTCAAAGAATGCCCCAAAGTTTCTACCAGAGAGTCAAGACGAAAACGTGTGCCAACCCCTATGCATAAGTTCACAAGGTCACTGAACCCGCAAGTTGATCACCAAAACATACATCAAATAGTTCACGTGATATCCCATTGTCACCACAGATAAGCACATGCAAAACATACATCAAGTGTTCTAAAATCCTTAAAGACTCAATCCGATAAGATAACTTCAAAGGAAAAACTCAGTCCATTACAAGAGGGTAGAGGGGGAGAAACATCATAAGATCCAACTATAATAGCAAAGCTCGCGGTACATCAAGATCGTGCCGAATCAAGAACACGAGGGAGAGAGAGAGAGAGAGAGAGAGAGAGAGAGAGAGAGAGAGAGGGAGAGAGAGAGAGAGATATCAAACACATAACTACTGGTACATACCCTAAGCCCCTAGGGTGAACTACTCCCTCCTCGTCATGGAGAGCGCCAAGATGATGAAGATGGCCACCGGTGAGGGATCGCCCTCCGGCAGAGTGCCGGAACAGGGTCCCGATTGGTTTTTGGTGGCTACAGAGGCTTGCGGCGGCGGAACTCCCGATCTATTGTGCTCCTGGAAGTTTTCGGGGTATATGGATATATATAGGCGAAAGAAGTCGGTCAAGGGAGACAGGTAGGGCGCGCCCTGGACCCTCGTGGCCACCTCGTTGTTTCCCTGCCATCTACTCCAAGTATCCTGGATTGCGTTTGTTCCAAAAAAACGATTCTCCCGAAGGTTTCATTCCGTTTGGACTCTGTTTGATATTCCTTTTCTACGAAACACTGAAATAGGCAAAAAAAACAACAATTTGGACTAGGCCTCCGGTTAATAGATTAGTCCCAAAAATAATATAAAAGTGTATGATAAAGCCCATTAAACATCCAAAACAGATAATATAATAGCATGGAACAATCAAAAATTATAGATACGTTGGAGACGTATCACCTTCCCGACCAGGACACAAACCCTAAGAAAACTGAAAGAAAGATGTAAAAATGAAGCCCTCCCATCAGCAAGGGCCGGGATCCATTCCGCTCCCATATGCTTTCTACGGAACACAGTTCCCATATTGAAAAGATCTACAAATATAGACTTACAGTAAACACCCCGTTGGTATTTAGTCTTCATCTGAAAACGCGGGGCACATGAGATGGCTAAGTATAGTTTCCTTAGGGCATCTCCAACGGCAGCCCGCAAATTTCCTCCCGCGTCCGTCCCTGTAAAGGGGGTAACCAGTTCGTGGACATGGATGCGGGAGGCCGCCATCCAATGCTGCCCGCATACATTGCAGACACTTCAACAATCCGAATGAAATTCATGCAAACATGGGCAGATTTCATACAAACCGGGCGACATTCATGCAAACACGGTGGGTTTTTATTACGTTTCGAACAAAAAAACCGACCCAACCCTAAACCTATCTACGGCGGCGGCGCTCGTCGTCCAAGCCCGTGTCATCCTCCATCCGCCATATCCATGAGCACCGGTGATAAGACCCGTGAAGTGAAGGTGCAGTCTCCAGGGAGGAAGAGTATAACACGGGAGATGGGCCGACCCACATGGGACACCAGGCCCTGCCGCCTCTCATGTCCTAATCATCCTCGGAGAAGTCCACCACCTGTCCATCACCCGTGGACGTGAGGTCCACGATGGAAATGGTGGCATTGGTGCTATCGTCATCCCAATGGGCCGCTTGGTAGTTCGTCGCCGGCGCGTAGGAGGCGCAGTTGGCATTGTTCTCCTCCGCGGTCGCTTGGAGTTGTGCTTGGCGGCATCCGTTGGCGAACGGTGGCTTGAGCGTAGACGACATCGTGATGGCACACTACTCCACGACGAACTTGTGGTTCACCGCGGCCATGGCCGCCACGGCCTCCTTGCTCGTGCGCTCGCCGTGGATCTGGCCCTCCGCCAACCGTTGCTGCTCCAGGAGGAACATGTTATACCGTTGTTCCTCTTGCGCCTGCTGGAATGCTGACAAAGGCGCCGACACAGGCTGCACCTCCGCCATGGCGGCATTGTAGTGCACCTGCACCTGCTCCATGGTGAAGCCGATGTGCACAAGAGGCATGGGAGCCGGGGCGGTGTCGTCGAAGCATGTCTCCATCGTGGCGTCGTCCTCGTCACCGGATACCTCAGGCGAGCTGGACGGCAAGCTAGCCTCGATCCGCCTGGCACGATGGCTTTGCCAAGCGGCGGCAAGGGCGGCCACCATGTGCTTCATCTTAGTGAAAAGGCTCTCCCACAGAGCTTCGGCGCCTGTAGTCATGGCGGATGCAGTACAAGGGAGGAGGATGGGTAGCGGCTTGTGTTGTGGAGTGGAGAGTCGGGTGTTTTTTATTAGAAAAGGGGGAAGACCCCCGGCCTCTGCATTCGGACGATGCATACAACCATTTTATTAATTATTAACACAAGACCTTACAAAGTCATACAACAGTAAGACTAAAGCCACCGTCTAAGCAACATCTGTCGCTACTCCTATCCAGTTGATGAAGGGGCGCTGATAGTCTAGGCCTAATACCAAACAGACCTCGCAGCCAAACCTAACATTTAAGACCTGAGGTCCCAACCAGGACGCCTGCCGGGTACGGGCACCCACCATTCCGGCGTGCTCCTCAACTAGGACGCCTGTCGGGTATGGGCACCCACCAGTCCGACGTGCTCCTCAACCAGGACGCCTGCCGGGTATGAGGCCGCCGCAGCCACCTGCCACCAATCCATCTTCAGAGATGTACAGCTGCATCTACCTTGTCCGGTCTAGCTACCGCCGACGCCACCATGATGCCAGACAGCGTCACCCTCCTGCGCGAGTCCATCTCCGCGCATCGGGCGCCGAGTCTCCACTACGCCACGCCGCCGAGATCCGCCGTCATCCATGGGCAAGATAAATCACCGTTCCTCCTCTTGTCCCCTCCAACCAGCACTTGCTTCAAAACGATGCCCCCAGGAGGGAGAACGACACCGAAGGCGCCGTCATCGTCCAATCCGGTAGACCCAGATCTAGGGTTTCCCCCGGAACTTCTCGATCAGGTTGACGTGACCTGCAACGACGATGCCTCAAGAAGGGAACGACGTCCGCGACGCCGCCATCGTCGCCAAGACCGTAGTCAGGCGCGATTTTCACCGGAAGCCACGTCGTCCCGATCTCACGGCTGGCTTGAACCGAACGGAACCTCACCATGAAGACGTATGGTGCCCTCCAAAAGCCGGTTGAGGACCTCCGGCCGCCCCACCCCGGCCCCGTCACGCGCCGCCGGCCGACCATAGCCGAACCATGACGGATCTGGCCGGGATGCCGGATCCACGGCCACCGCCGCCGCCCATCGCATAGCGGAGAATCCCACTGGAGGACCTCGCCAGCCCTGGGTTCGCCGGCTGCCACCGCACAGCCAGGACGCCGTCGTGGCTGCCGCGCGAAGACCCCGCACGAGGCGCCCCAGCCGCCTGATGGGAGATCCGTCGCTTCCCTCCTGCCCTAGCCCTTTAGGCGTCGGGCGCCGCCACCACCGTGGCCAGTGTCGGCGACAGCGATCTACCTCGCGGGAAGGCTGGCGGCGCGAGGAATTAGGTCCCCCTGGTGTCGCCCTGGGTGGCGGCACGAGGGGGTCGTGAGAGGGAGGGGGCCGCGCCGGGTTTCGGGATGGATGGAGAGTCGGGTGTGGCCTTCTTTAAATAGCGGATTCCGGTGAGGCCAGGCGTCCGGGTGCGTCAAAGCGTGACGCCGGAGTGGGTTTCTCGGCCAACGAGCCTGCTTAATGGCGGCATACGGACAGATGAGACATTCAACGGGCATGGAATATATTCGTCCCATCCCGTCCAATCACGCGTCTCCAGCATTGAACATGGGCGGACACCGGAGACGCGTCGCGGACGGTGCCCTCGCCAGGCACGCCGCTTCAATGACGGAGGCAGTGAGAGATCGCGTCCGCTCTGAGCCGTCTCCAATATGGAACGACGTGCTCTACAGCGACATGAATTCGGGCAGCTGACGCCGGGCCGGAACACGCACAAGCAAAGGAGGAGGAAGTTTGGGTGGGTCACTCCCGTAAAGTAGCCATGCTGACGTTCCCTAAGAAAAGGAAATGGTACTTCTTAGGAGGTACAAAAAGAATTCCGTCTCCAAAATGCATTGGCCGTGCAAGTTAGGAAAGTTCTTAAATTGCATGGATATGAAAAGGAAGATACGATCTACGTCTTTCCTTCATCAAGGACGACACGATCTTAATAAGGACTACGCTATGGAAAGCCAGCCGAGCGTTCATCCTATTTGAGTTTTCCATCGCCAGATTTCGACTTGATTCTTCATCGCCGATGGCTAGCCTCCGGTCCCAGGCGACGGAGTCCATGATGGAACTCTTCGCGATCCCCGGCTTCTCTAAGCTGTGGCTGATGCCCCCCGGCTCCCCGTCAATCCTGATCCGGTGGTTGTTCTTCCGCGGCGCTTGGGAAGTCAAGTTGACTCCCATTGATTTCATCAGGGGCGTACCTAACAGTGTCATTGTCTGGATCTCTCCCCATGGCGGCTCAAGCTTCGCCTCACGCATCAACGTGAGTACGTGACGATAGAAATCCTAGACAACACCTGGGAGCGCACCATCTTCCACGAGGAGCACGAACTCGGCGGTGACATCCCGTTCGTGTCCGTGAAGCTCAATAGGAGCGATCTGGAGGTGACATCTTGCGTTCACAACGACAACATCCCTGTGAGGTGCACTCTCACGTTCATCGACGTGAAGAAGCAGAAGAGGCAAAAGAAGGTAGCAGCTAGATCCAAATGGTGGCGCCGGCTTAGAGGAAGCTTATATCGAAATATGCTAGCTCTAAAGTGCAACTCCAACCTTTCTAAGGCATCAATGATGATGGCCGATGAAACGTATGATGTGATACCCTACAGCTGCTCGTCGCCGTCGACGATTCACCACTCGATCTAGATCTCGGGCTACTCAAAATTTGCACAGATGCCAACCGCCTCGTTGCTAACCCTGCGCAAGTTTCGCTTCCTCGGTTTCGCTTGGTGCATCATACTCTACCCCAATGGGTCTAACGAAACGTCAGCCGACTCCATCTCCATCAAAGCAGTGGGACACTCAGCAAGCGACATCTCCATCGTGCATCCAGATTCAGGGATCGACATCGCCATCGAAATCTTGGACAAGAGCAACAAGCACGCTCTCTTCTGCAAGAAGCAGATGCTAGGCGGCCACAACTTCGTCTTCAACCCCTTAATCGTCAAGAAGGCAGAGCTAGAGGCGGCGTCGTGCCTAAATGAAGATAGCTTCACCATCACATGCACCCTAACGTTTCTTCTCGACATGAAGCAGCAGCAAGAAGAGAAGAGGAAGATAACAACAATGGTAGGAGGAGATGGCCCATATCCGTGGAACAATGGCACCACCGACGACTAGAGTCAGATTCAGTCCGCACTACGATGTTGAGCGATGAATTGTTCAAAAATCTTTAAACTTCTAAGACAAATCTCCTGGTAGTACTCATTGTGAGGAACACATGTTTTTCCTTTTAAAAAAAGATTTTTCGCCGTATCGGTTCTTTCATATGTCTAGAATTCATGTTCAATTGGGTTGCCTATATGCCTAGCCCTTGATTTACCCAAAATTACAAATATTCAACGATTATATCATATGGCTGTGTTTGTTCGTATGCCAGCCCTTGATTTACCCAACGATTATATTTTTTATATCCAACGATTACCCAGCAGGATCCCCCGCAAAAAAAACGATTACCCAGCAGGAGAAAGCTACAGAAAGACTGAAATCTGAATAAGACTGAACCTAACCATAAATACAGAAAACCTAAAACTGAAGAAACGATGCGCATCCGTGTCTTGCCAGTAGGAGAAACACACTTGGCACTTCATCCTGTGCAGGAGATAAATCAAAAACAAACTGAGATACAGAAATAATACAAACATGAAGGAACCATGCATTGTCCGCTAAGTGATACAGTCAAAATACTTGACTGAAAAAGGGAACGCTTGACAGTATGTGACTTTCCATTCCTTTAGAAAAGAGGCACATGTGGAACTACTTCCGAAGATAGAGACTACTGAAAACTGAAAAAACATCGGTTGCTGCGGGTGGAGAACACACACCTGAATCAAATGAAACAAGCATGCATGCTGAGCCGGAGGAAGCATCTGAGGGTGATGTGCTTACGATCCAGAGCACAACCACCTGGAGCCACCCCAAGGGGAATCATCTCAGGTAACAACACACTGCGCTTCCTTCCCTGAAATTTTCATTTATACATACATGCTGCATTTATGTGATCGCCTTACTTGTGAATCATTTTATACATAAAGAAAATGTACTAGAGTTAGATAAGGCTTACTTGTGTCCCTGTTGTTCCACTTGGCAGAGAAGAACTCGATAAAAATGCGATCACCTTCCTGCATAAAAATCTGATAATTGATCAATCGCTGAATATACAGACACTTGACAGAGACTGAAGAAATTAAAACTAAAACTGTGCAATCATGAGGAAAATGAAAACTAGAACTGAGATACTGATAAACACTAGTGTGGGAGACTTGCTGAGTTAATCATGAACAGACTGAACAAAGAGGCAAACTGGACACTCAGGACAAAAGAAGATAATTGATGGCTGAGGAATAATAAAACGTTTATTTCAGGAATGAAAATGACTACAAAACTGAAACATGAAGATAATCATGACTGTAACTGAAGGAAAAAGTGACACATACTGGATTTCTTTTACAGAGAAAGCTGAACATGAGATAACGAAAAAAACACCTACTGAATATGACTAAAATGATGCAAGAACAACTGAACAATGATGAGTCAACTATCTGAACATTGGCTTATAGTCTAACAGAAGATGTGACGACGATCTGAACAATTATTAAAACTGAAATACTGAAATGACAAAACAACTAAGTACAATGAACATGAATGAGTAGCACAAGAAAGATACAGATAACTAAAACCTGAATAAGACTTAAAATGACACTGAACTAAAATACAGAAATCTGAAACCGAAGAAAACTGAGGACATATATACTGAAGGACTGAGATATACAAACAACAACAACAACAACAAAGCCTTTAGTCCCAAACAAGTTGGGGTAGGCTAGAGGTGAAACCCATAAGATCTCGCAACCAACTCATGGCTCTGGCACATGGAAACGATCGAATGAATACACTGAACAATCACAACATGAAGGACTGAGATAAGAGGAAAAATAATTTCGACATAATGAAACTAAGGAACAAATGAGACTGAAACTGAAAAGGAGATACTGAAACTAAGGAAAGGAGAAGACTAAAACTGAAACCTAGAAAAATGAAAATGATTCTGAGAAGACTACAACTGAAGAGAGAAAAACCAATTGAACTGAGATACTGAGGTACACTAAGAAACTAAGGTGAGTGAATGAAAGATGACTTAAACTAGCAAACGAAGATAACTGATCTTCTCTCGATGATAAAAATGATGGACTTTGAAATGAATGGAAAAAAGTTATGCTAGCTAATTTAGACACCCTGTGTGGCCCTCCTAGTCTTCACATTACTTCATATGCTCATGCCTAAACAATGACGAAAGAAACTGAAGAAACTACTCAGTCTTCACATTACTTCAGCAGTTCATGTTCCTCGTGATAAAAAAGGATGGACTAAATGTTACCCAAAAAAAGTACTAAACAAAGGCTAAACCTCATGGTGGACTGAACATTGCTAATCTCGACACTTGGCTGAAATCAAATACTAATGGATCACAACGGTGTCGTCCATTTCTGCAGCCTTAACATCAGCTTGTGCTTGCAAAGGCATTTCACACTCAATATGCCCAGCCCATGTCGTGAGATGGAGTCTACATGAACAAAACCAACTATGTTAAGGAAAATTGATAGGAAACGAACAACTTTATAACATCACATAATCTGGTACTACTAGTCTACTACAACCATACTGATGCGGCAAAAAAAGTAAAAACAAACTGATGACTAACAGTAAAAAGTAAAAAAATGTTGCATCTCATGGCTGTACAAAACAAACTGCTCACTATAGCTCCGACTCTTAATAACGGATTTCATTAATAAAATGAAAAGTTATTCACATAATAAAAAGAATTAAAATGAAGAAGGAGAAGAGATCAAGTTGTAAACTAATAGCCTGAATGCATTCTTGCTAGCTGTTGTCCTTAATAACACGACACAAAAACACTTGATTTATGTGCATTGCTGCCACTGAAGTTCATCTACCAGCCGCTGTCATAATGCCTCTTCACACTGAATAAATCATCGCTAGCCGCTGTACTTATCTACGACGCCGCATAACAGAAAGAAACCCTTCGCCTACACGCATTAGCCACAGCTAACGTTTTTGGCCATAGCAAGCCTGTGCAGACCTCGGCTGCCTGCTAGCTCATGATGGTTCCGACCGACCATGTTGGCCGAGGTTTGAGCTGTCAAAATCCCTGTAGTTTTTGGATTATTGCTCACACAAGGCTCCATAAACGTATAACTGTCCTAAATCCACGTCGTCGTTGGGTAATGGATGCTACCGCAGTGAGAGAATGGTGCCGTCTCCGGCACACCGACCTGCGTAAACTTAACTGAATCTTTATAATCTACAGAACATGCTTAAAAAACTTAATAATCTAGTACCAAAACTAGATCACATCCACTTGCTTGAGAATGACTGAAATAAACCTGAGTTGCGAGTGACATGCCGCACTGCTTGTATACCTCCAAAAATATGAACTAAACTTCATAATTTCAGTTTAGGACTGCCACCTAAACAGTTTATGCCAGAAAATGTATACATGTACCTACTCCCCACACCATCTACTTAGTAAATGAAAAATTGACACTCAACACTTCGTAGAAACAAAAATAGACATCTACTCCCTCCGTTCCAAAATAGATGACCCAACTTTGTATTAAAGTTAGTACAAAGTTGAGTCATCTATTTTGGAACGGAGGGAGTACATCCGAGAGAACATGGACTTTGTGAGGGATATTTTGGGGATAGGGTGACGCGCGGAAGAGGTGGCTGCAACAAATTCAGGGCGCGTTTCTGATGAATCACTAAAAAAAATTTCCATGGTTGAACTAAGCTACCGCAAAACATTCCTGCCAAAAACCGACGAACGAAACCACCGGCGCCGGCGAGAATCACGACGAACTGAATCAAGCACGAAGGAGGGCAGACACATAGAGCAATAAATTGGACAGAGCGAGGACTGCATGGGGATGAGTAAATATACCTTGCGCCTCATCGGCGCCGGCGACTACTACTGCTCCAACCGACTGGAGTTTGCTGGTGGCGAGCACGACGAGGCAGCTCCGTTGAGCTCCTCTTTATGCCCACATCTCTCCGACCTGGAGCCATCCCTGTGAAGCACGCCTCGTGCCTACGAGCTCTCCATGCGGGGACTGGCCGCGCACCATCTCCGCCTCACCGGCGAGGAGACTCGCCTTCCCCTCCGCCATCTCCGCCCCGCCTCGGTCAACCCCTTCTCAGCTGTAGAACAAACGGCGGCCGCCCCACAAAACTGAATA
This sequence comes from Aegilops longissima, assembly GCA_021605205.1. Lineage (NCBI taxonomy): Eukaryota > Viridiplantae > Streptophyta > Magnoliopsida > Poales > Poaceae > Aegilops > Aegilops longissima. The sequence continues at coordinate 486,680,580 of CM038676.1, read as the reverse complement.
GAAAATTCAAAAAACACCTCTCTTTTTTTTAACAAACCCACAAAGCTTTATTCAACCGTCACCAAATTTACATGGACAAAAATCAAGATTTCCGAGATGGCCTAACCAGACATGACGACCAGTACGTAGAGATATGCTTTACAAGTTTGTGAGCTTCAACATTTGAGGTTCTACATTCGTGGCTAATCAAACAAGAAGAAAAATTTGTAGAACGATCTATGATTTCATGTACCACAGCCCAATATTGCGCCGATGTTTCAGTCTGGATTGCTTCTACGGCCACTTTGCAGACACAACTGATACTCACGGGTCGATAACGATACCCAATGCAGACCCGCAAAAACTGAAGGCCCGACAAAACAACAAGTCCACGACAGAATGACCCGATACGCGATTATGGAATATATAGTAAACTGAAAAGTAAACACAGTCTTGTACTTAGATTGACTTTTTCTTGTTAAATGTTACTAATACCGAGTCGATACCAATTATACCTAGGCAAGATGAGGATGGTTCTGGCGAAGGGGGGCTGGAATAGAGAAGAGCTCCTCTCCCTCCCCTTTGTAGCCACCCCGCGCGGGCGACCGAGGGGCTCCAACCCTAGCCGTCGGATCATCGTTCCTTCCTCTTCCTTCCCTCCATCGCCGCCAGTGGACGGCGCCGGGCATAGCCTGTGCGTGGGGCGGCGGCGGCGGAGGCATTCCTCCCTCTCGCGGGTCATAGGGTGACGTGGCACGCCCTGGCTCGAGGGTGTGACCCCGATCTGGACTGCGGCGGCGCCGATCTGGTTCATGACGGCCCAGATCTAGACTACAGCGGTGTGGCGGCCGACCGGCGTCCTAATGGCGGTTGTGGTGGCAGCGTTGGCTCTGGCACGGCAGCGGCGGAGGCGGCGCAGGTTGCGGGCGCGGCAGCCTGCCCTGTTCGAGCGGTGGCGGCGCTGTGGTCGGCGGCAGCAGTGGCGCGCCACCTGCCTTTGGATTAACTGCGACGGCATGGAGGGTCTGGTGGTCGCGTTGGCGGCACCTCCGGTTAGATCTGTTCTAACCAGTGCAGCCAACGGTGGTGGTCATCTCTTCCGTCAGAGGTGGCCGCCCTGCGACTGGGTGGTCAGATCTCGAAATTCATCATCTAGTCCAATCTACGAGTCGGGGAGACATAGTTGCTAGTGAAAATCGATCCGTTGGCGGGCGATGGTGGCGTTTTGCGTCGTTACCTTGATGAAGGGATCGTCGTGTAACTGTTATCGATCCACTCGTGCTGCTTCGGGGGAAACCATATGATCTGGTCTTCTAGATCAGACGATGGCGGTACTACGGTGCCGTTTCTCTTTTGGGAGCATCGTTTGTGGAGCAGCGCTGGAAGACAGAGGCAGGAGGTGGAGCGGCTTCATCTTGCATGGAGCTTCGGTGTAGCTGTCAAGTCATGCCTAGCCGACAAGTGCTACACTGAGTCATGCATGGTTGGCAGGTGCTACGCCAGAGTCTTCGCGTCTGGACGGACAAGCGCAGAGCCGTGGCGCCGTTGGGCACCGTAGTAGCGTCGACGGATGTTCAGACTAGCAAGGAAGATGCGGGTCTCTCTCCTGAAGATGGGCCAGTGGTCCAATGATGATGGCGGCTTCTAAAATGTATGCATGTCGTGTGCGCTTTAGGTAGGCTGCACCGGTTGTTGGTTCTGATACGTTATGTGGATGGATCGGCGACGACACCGGTTTTAGATATGAGGAGTGAGAGCACTCCACATTATCGAGTTTGTAGGTATGAGTGGTGGCTTCTGGTGGATTGATGTATATTCTTGTTAAACCTTTGTGGAATAATTAATAAAGATGGTTGCATGCATCGATTGATGCAGAGGTCGGGGGTTTAACCTCCTTTTCTAAAAAAAAGTCAAACGAAAGTTAGGATCTTACTCCCTCTGGTCCTTTTTACTTTGCACATTGGATTTGTCGAAAGTCAAACTTTGCTAAGTTTGACCAAATTTATATTAGAAATTATTAGCATCTATAATATCTAATAAATATAATATGAAAATATATTTCAAGATGAATCTAATGATATTGGTGTTGCTATGTGAATGTCTATAATTTTATATATAAACTTGGTCAAAGTTGGATGAGATTGACTTCAGACAAACCTAATATGCAGAGTAAAAAAGACTGGAGGGAGTACATACGAGCTTAGAGCATCTACATCTGGGTTTTCCAAACCTTCCCTATATGCCCGGGTGGACGGCCCGGTCACTTGCGGGTCCAAAAAAAAAAACCAACCTAGATGGACCTCTCGTATTGGCCCCAAACCCCGGGGGCTGGCCGACACCCTCATATCCAGACAAAATCTAGAGCGGATATAGGAGGCTCGGACACGTCCATCATGTCAAACCCGACCCATTTTGACCCCATATATATATCATCCACATCCGCTCCCAGACCAAACTCTACACACTCCACTCAGCTGCACTCCACCCCAAAGCTCCCATCTAGTGATCTCCGGCCTTATCCGGTACGACGAGCATCAGATTCGAGTCCTTCGTCATTCTACGGATTTGGGTCTCATTTCATACGGACACGAGGAGAAGATGGTAACTGGCTAGCTTAAAATTAATAAAGCCAAACAAGGCTAGAATTTTACATACGAGCTTACAAACCAAGTTCAATACAAATAGCAAATAGGGACCAAGAACCAAAAGGTAGCTAGGAGACAGACATCAGGTTGCTACGCTTCTGTTCATCACATGGACCTTTTTTATCTTGATAATCTTCGTTTTGGCCTCATCGAAACCAGTACTCTTCCCATGAGGGGCCCACTGCTGCAAAAGCTGAAAACATTTGAAGGAGAGAGATGTTGATCTATGAGACATGCCCTTTGGTTCTCAGGTGTATGTACATCTAATGTAAGAAAAAAGAATAGAAGTGTTTTAGAATAAATTTGACTTTCTTTTGCACTAGTCTATAAATTTTCATAGATAAAAAACCAGCGTTGACTTTAGGGCAAAAAACAAAATTTATTGCAATTACAAGTCACTATTCACACTACTTTGATCGAAAACTTTGCCTTTAAATGAAGTCATGGTTTTTTTTCTTTTTGTGAAGTTTTTTTACAAGTACGATGTAAGGTCAAGTTTATTTTAAAAATATTTTTCAAATTTTTTGACTTTTTGTTTAGTTAATATTTTTTATATAAGGTGTATATACACCCATAGATCAAACGTTCATGTCCATGTTGATATGGTTATGTCTGAACATGTCCATAATAAGGATGCTGGGGTCAGCCATAATGACAAACATTGTACGGAAGGAAGCGTATAGGCGAACCAACCCGTGTTGGATGGTTAGGAGAACAGTGATATTCCCAGCCCATCAAAGTTCAAGTCCTAGACTTGACATTGACGCTCGCATTATTCCTGAATTTATTTCAGGCTTCCAGTGATATTCGTTCTACGGGATTCTCAAGTCACAAGGGTTCAAGTCCTACACTTGACATTGGCTGGATGGTTAGGAGGCAGTGGTATCCTCAATGTTCCCCTCAATTACGAGGCGCCTGTGGTGATTTCGTAAAATCTCAAGATACTATGTCAGCTCAGTCTTTCGGAGTTGCTCATAGAGATAGGTTATGCATACGCACGTTCATATGTATGAGTATACTCGTGTATGTAAGCGACTCGATTGTACGTGTTCAGGGAAAAGAAGAAGAAAGTATATAGATGAGTGTCCGTCCCATTACCAACCTCGAATCAAGCCCCCAAAAGAAAATTTTCGTTGCATTTTTAAGCCCATTCGAAAGTTGCGAACCACCGCCCGTGGCCAGCAAAGAAAGAGGAAGTTGGGAAGTATTTGGCCATCTTTGCTCATAGGGGCCGTATTGGGAAATTTCCCATATCCAATTAGTAATATACTAGCTTAATCCGCGTGGCGGCACGCCGCGCCCGTCTATACGTCGTTATAGAATTAGATACAATTATTATAAGCTAAAGAAAATAGATGTGGTAGCTTCACATGTGTTATATGCTATTACATAAAGAAAAGCACATTGACATATACACAGAGATGGTGATATAAGAGCTTAAGATGAAAAAGAAGTACATTTATTACAAATGATTCATGTTGACAAACAAAATGACACACACGTTGATATACTTTTAATAAAAGCTACATATTGAAAGCATGTACAGTCCGCTCTACATAGCCATGCCCGTGCCGCCCACCTCCATACCTTATGTTTGTATATGTTACTGTATCTGCTTTGTTCCATGCTAGTTCACAATACAAAAGAATAGTCATAAAAGGATGTCTCAACTGGAATGGACTTGTCTATACAACAACTTCATCAAACAACTTAAACCATTTATTATCGTTACCAACTATCCCTCTAGATTAACAGAAAAACAACTTAATCCAACTGACCCTTGAAAAAGCACATAAAAGAGCCACAACATGCACGTAGTCACATCAGATGGTGACCCCACAAAACATGCACCGGCCCATGGCCCATTAATGCATGCATGTGGGCAGGTTTTATCATGGACTTCAGTGCATGCATGTACACCAACAACGGTATAAACCGCTGCTTGACCCGCAACAGAATCACAGAAAAATAGCAGCAACCATACAACGAGCATACCCTGCTATATCCTCCACAAATCACACGTGTCAACACCCAGTTCACCTATCTAGGCTGCAAAAATATATCAGAAAACCACAAAAACCCAGAAATAGAGACTCACAAGGATTACATAGCATATACTATTACATTAGGGAAAATAATCCATGTTTTAAGCATTGCATTGCAGAAAGATATTCCTTTTACCACATGGTGCATGTGATAAGCAACCTCAAAACAAACAATATCAAGCAATTTACTTCTTTTTATATCATCTAAAATGTGACGTTACAACATGGCGGTCACAACAACAAAGTTTAAAAAAATCACAACAAAGGAATATCTGTTGATCATCTATTTTATTTAATGAAATAGCACAACATATTTGATCTCATAAAGAGCTTGCTAGCTTGTATTTTTCAGTTCCCATGTCCTGCAAACCTCACCATGAGCTTCCTTGTATACGCATATGAGCACTTTTAAACGTGTTTTAGAAAAGGCCCTTCCATGATTAGCAAGTAGTACCCTAGCTATATACATAGAGAGAGTGAAACAGTAGGTTAATATACTGCAAATTACCCTATGATTTTTTAGCCCTTCTATCAATCACTTCAGTAAAGAGATGAGTGAAACAGTAGGTTAATATACTGCAAATTACACAATGGTTGGTAAATAGTAGAACATAACATTAAGATGTAAAGTGGGCGGATTTTTCAAACTCAAACTTTCAAAGAAAGCAAAATATAAAATAACTATGACCGTTCCAAAGAGAACTACCGTACATGACTAGGAGGGCCCTCTGACTACTTGTTTAGCATGGATTGAAAAGACACCGACCTTAAAAGTGTATTATGTGCACTCGTGGTGAGAACAATAATCTCGGCATCCAATAAAATAGTGACTCTAACGACTAAGCAAAAATCAATCCGAAGAAGGCAAACTCCCAGCTGAGATTAGAGATGACTGGGAGGAGGGGGGATACGACGCACCCGGTGATGACTGGGAGGAGGAGCACCGGGAGCAGCCGCACCGAACTTTTAGATACCGCTCCCGACCTCTCGGGTCTCACCGCCAACTCAATCAGCGCGTGTATCACGCCAAGGAGGCGATCATGGAGTAGGAGTGCGGCGGCACTATATGACCACCGCATGCCATCAAGCTCGTGTTCAGGATCAATCGCCCGAGGCCATGTCGAGCCCTATGGTCGAGGTCGGCACCGTGTGTCGCTCTTCTTCCGACCTCCTCGCTTTCCCTTGCCCCAGGCACGGCCTCCACTACGCCGATGCCGTCCTTGCGGACCCTTCGGACGACCATTTCCTGTTGCTAGGCGTCCTAAGGTTGAGCAGCATGGTGCTCGCAACTGCGGTCACACCGACGACTCTGTCCATCCCGACTACCACCTTCTCCGTTGCAAGAGGAGCAACGGCGCCGCAATAGACACAGAAGTAGTATCACGTACCTCGCCGTCACCTGCGTTGTCTCGCGATCACATCCATCGCCCCATTCAGTCCGTCCATTCCTCAGGCCTGCGGAGATAAAACACAACAGCCTTTTCCATCTCCATAGCTTCTACTCTGTGCCGCCTCCTCCAACCAAATCGAGGGGCGCCATGCCTAGGATGCCTCCATGCATGATGGACGAATAAGGGGCGCCGGCGGTCGGCAGGCCAGCGACACGGCCTCCTTCACTGTGCTTCGGGCCATTCCTCCAGCACGGCCATGGACTCCAGCGCAATACTCGCTCCTTCATGTGGCTTGCTCGACTACACCCACACGTACGTCTCACGCGGCATCGCCTCCTTGTGCTTGCTCATGGTCTGACCAGAACGACCTATATATAGTGCTTCTTCGGGGAGGAGAGAGGGGAGGGGAGGGGGATATAAAATAAGTCGTCAAGAAACATCAAGAACGTCCACGAGAAACAATGTCCAGAACATACTGTGTTAGCGGCATAGACCCAAATCTGCGCTTACCACACGTGCCAATCAATCAATGAAAAGCTGAATTAAGAAATGACGTGGAAACCTCACAGAAGAACAGCACAGCCAATGCAAGCTAACAGATCAAGAAGTACAACGGCATCACACAACACGCGGCTAGGCACGCACATACGTATGCAAGAAGCAAAAAATGAAACAGCGAACAGCTCAAACGGTGGTCAAACGCAAGAGAAGAGAAAAAAGAAAGCATATGCACACATACATCCAAACAGGAAAACCCGAAAGTAACGTGGTCACATCAGCACGCAGGGCACATGGGAGACCGAGAGGATGTACCAAATCTCATTCAAAATCGCCAGAACTGAATTCTGGTCACATCAACATGCAAGGCAGTCTGCTTTCTCTCCCCATTCTGGTCGGCTGCACGCTGAAACGGCGCGGAGGATGAAAGCAAAGTTGTAAACAAAGACAACGCATGGCCCACATAAAATGATTTGGGCCAACAGCGGCAGGAATAGACAGCGACGGGACAATTGAACCAACGGCGGCCAGTAAAAACCCGAAGAAGCATCGAAGAAAAAGGATCTGTCAGGGCACTGACTCCATCATATAAACTACCCCACATGCAGTACAAAAACGCTAAGCCAACCAAACCAATGGCCGTTCAAAAAATTTGAACCAAATAGCTGAATACACCACTCGTTTCTACACCACCAGGTACCAAAAATAGGCATGTGCCAAGCCCAAAATTCACCATGGGTCTTTTTCATCCAAGTGGATGAATAATAGGGCAAAAACCTTGCCTGCAATAGAGGTTTGGGTATATCCAATTAGTAATAGGGAAACACTTTCTCATCAGGCTTGTTGTAATGGGAAGTACTATCATATACTAGTATCATATGTATGATATTAGTATATGATACTACCTTCCTAATGTATAGTATCATATACTAGTATCATGTAGTATTTTATTTATTGCCATGCATGACACGTAATTCCTCCGTTTCTAAATATTTGTCTTTTTAGAGATTTCAAATGGACTACCACATACGGATGTATATAGACATATTTTAGAGTGTAGATTCAGTCATTTTGCTCCGTATATAGTCATTTGTTGAAATCTCTAGAAAGACAAATATTTAGGAACGGAGGGAGTAGTAGTATAGCATTTATTATGATACGGTATCATGATATGTTATTCAACCCTCTCTTTCTTCATTTAATTCTATGACACCTCATCAAAATTGTCTAGTTGGCATGCATGATACTAGCTATGATACTACCATTACAACCAACCTCGGTCGGTTAAAAATCACGCACGGGTCCGTATTTTTGGTTGTGTGCCATGCGTCCTCTATGGACCCCATCATCACGTCTTTGAAATAACATGCCACCGTCTTGTACCTTGTCCCCATCTCCCTCGATCCTTTCGTCATGAATCAGTACCACAAGAGAGACGTTTGCCCGCGTCATGCGCGCACCCGTGCTCGCCGCCGGCCACTCTGTCATCTGTCGTTTGCCGGCGAGGTAGGCCTTCGCCGCCCCACTCCCATCCCTTTTCTTTTTCTTTGTCGCCTCACTTGCCGTCGGCCCGACAATCGGTCGCCCCGCTGCTTACATCTCTCTTGTCCTGCATCTAGATCGGGAACGCCGAGCCAACCCCCGACGTTGGTGATAGTGCCTGAGATCCTCGCGGTCGGGTCGTCATTCCAGTGGGCGCAACGCAGCACACGACGTCTCCGTCGGCGCAGTCGGTATTGGGGAGCCCTCCTTGCTGGATCTATCCCAACCATGTGTGGCATGTTTCTCAAACAAAGCTCTTGTTACAATAGTCAACAGTGTTTCTGAAACAAAACTCTTGTTGCAAAGAGGGTTCATATGTAGAGATGCTTTGCAACGTCACTAATGTTTCTAAAGCAAAGCTCTTATTGCAATAGTCGCCAATGTGTTTTTGAAACAAATCTCTTGTTGCAATAGTCATTGTTGTTTCTGAAACAAAGTTATTCTTGCAGTAGTCATCGATGTGTTTTTTAAACAAATTCTTGTTGCAATAGTCATCATTGCTTCTAAAACAATACTCTTGTTGCAAAGCAATCTAGATCGGGGCGGCTCGTGAGGCGGCGGATCTTTTAAAAGATCCGTCGGCTGATGCGCAGCACGGTGTCGGTGTCAAAACCGGCGGATCTCGGGTAGGGGGTCCCGAACTGTGCATCTAAGGCTAATGGTAACAGGAGGGCGGGGACACGATGTTTACCCAGGTTCGGGCCCTCTCTATGGAGGTAATACCCTACTTACTGCTTGATTGATCTTGATGATATGAGTATTACAAGAGTTGATCTACCACGAGATCGTAGAGGCTAAACCCTAGAAGCTAGCCTATGGTTATGATTGTTCTTGTCGTACGGACTAAACCCTCCGGTTTATATAGACACTGGAGGGGGCTAGGGTTACACAAAGTCGGTTACAGAGAAGGGAATCTACATATCTGAATTGCCAAGCTTGCCTTCCACGCAAAGGAGAGTCCCTCCCGGACACGGGACGAAGTCTTCAATCTTGTATCTTCATAGTCCAACAGTCCGGCATAAGCATATAGTCCGGCTGTCCGAGGACCCCTAATCCAGGACTCCCTCAGTAGCCCCTGAACCAGGCTTCAATGACGATGAGTCCGGCGCGCAGATTGTCTTCGGCATTGCAAGGCGGGTTCCTTCTCTGAATACTCCAAAGTAGATCTTGAACACAAGAATCGTGTCCGGCTCTGCAAAACAAATTCCACATAACACCGTAGAGAGTAAAGTATTCCACGAGTCTAATCTACCGACAACTTTTCCATAGCGTGACATCACACCGGGCCCGGTCATTATTCGAACCGTTTTCTCAACCTGCTAAGACACATCTTGCGAGGCGGTTTCATTGGCACGTCTTGTCGAAGCAGTGATCGTGTCCCCTTATCATGGGATTCTCATCAATACGGGCGTGGGCAACCCAACCGCGCCACTAGCACGGCGCTTGGTGAATAAGCAAGTTTCTAGGGCAAGTGGGGAGGCGCATGATCTCTGCTGCCTTTATAAGGAGATAAGGGTTCCCCCTTTTTTCACCCACACCTTCTTCTTCCTCTGCTCATCCATTCTCGAGCTCCAACGCCCAAGCTTTCATCTTCTCCGCAAAAACATTCCAAACATGTTCGGAGCGGGAGGCAAGTGGATGGCCTCCTCCGTTATGAAGAAGGACATCAAGAAGCTTCGGGAGGCCGGATATTTGTCCACAGACATCGCACATCGGCTTCCGGCCGAAGGGCAGGTCATCCCTACCCCGAAACCCTAGGAAAGGGTAGTATTCCTCTCTCACTTCGTCCGCAGGCTGGGATTCCCCCTCCACCCGTTTGTCCGTGGACTAATGTTCTACTACAGGCTTGACTTCCATGATTTAGCCCCCAACTCCATACTCCACATTTCGGCGTTTATCGTCCTGTGCGAGGCCTTCCTCCGCATCACACCCCACTTCAGCCTATGGCTGAAGACCTTCAACGTGAAGCCAAAGGTAGTGAGTGGACAACAAGCGGAGTGCGGAGGCGCCATGGTGGGTAAGATGCCCAATGTCACCTGGCCCGAAGGCTCCTTTGTGGAGACTGTGAAGGGGTGGCAATCGGGGTGGTTCTACATCACCGAGCCGCGCGACGCCAACTGGGCGGCGACCCCCGAATTCTGATCCGGCGTCCCCATGCGGCTCACCTCCTGGCAAGAGAAGGGCGTATCATAGGGCTCAGCGGAAGAACTGACCGGTCTTCAGACATGCGTCCAAAATATGATAAGCAAGAAAATCAAGCTTGTCAACGTGGTCCAAGTTATGCTGCTCTGCCGGATTCTTCCGTGTCAGAGACAGGTTTGCAATCTGTGGGAGTTTGACCCGGCCGAACACCAGATGCTGCGAGAGCTCTTCGACACGACGCACAAAGACGCTTGGAAGGTGCTCTTCAAGGCCAACGAGGTACCACCGCCCACAACCGAAGATTGTGGGCTCAACGCAAGACACCGAGCCAATCCGGTAAGTTTTAATGCTTGCAAGATATGCCTTTTACTAGCACATCCACGGGAGGAATCTAAGCCTCCATGCCTATCGTACAGTCTTGGGTAGCGATAGCGGAGCAGATTGAGTGTCCGGCTCCGCTGCCTGAGGATCCAGAATCGCCTCTTCTAACGAAGATGCGGTTTCTGGCGCCCTATGAGGTGCCGGAGAAGAAGACCAAGAAGACGGCCGCGGGGACCAGAGATGGTCTCCGGCGCAAGGTGGCACCAGACGTGACGTTCGAAGACACCGAGACGCACTCCTCCACCGAAGATGAGGAGGAGGAGGAGGAAATCCATCCCCCCCTACTGGAGGGAGGAAGAAGAGGAAGGCCACCACGCATGGGGAGGCCGAGGTGTCCAAGAAGGGAAAAAACTTCCTTCCGGACCACTCCACCGCGGCCACCAACAGCGGTGAGGAGTGGGAACCCAGGGTCAAGCCCCTGGCTAAGTCGTAAGTACCCGGACACAATAGTATTTCCGATATGTTTGCCTTATCGCTTCTTAACGTGCCAGACGTGCACCTGCAGTCCGACCACATCCAGCATCGAGATATCCACCTCTTCGGAGGGATCGCTGGACCCGTCGGCGATGAACATCGATTCTCTTCCAACAGCCTCCTCCCCCAGGGCCGTGGACGACACCGAGGTGTTGTCTCGAAGGATACCAGGCCAAGGGGAGACAGTTCCGGAGACGCCTCCAGGCGAAACCCCGGTGGCCGGACACATGGGGGGAAAGACCCCCACGGACTCCGATAATGGGGGCCGCAGCCCCCCGCCGAATACGGCTCCGGAAACCCATGTGGTTCCGGATTCAGGTGATACATCCATTTTGCATCATGCTTTTATATCGATATTTATCGCATTATGGGCTGTTATTTCACGTTATGTCACAATACTTATGGCTATTCTCTCTTATTTTACAAGGTTTACATGAAGAGGGAGAATGCCGGCAGCTGGAATTCTGGGCTGGAAAAGGAGCAAATATTGGAGACCTATTCTCTGCAACTCCAAAAGTCCTGAAACTCCATGGAATATCCTCGTGGGCCCCCTGGTGGCTCTCCGATGCCCATCTTCTCCTATATGAAGTCTTTCAATGAGAAAAAAACTAGAAGCAACCTTTCGGGACGAGACTCCGCCGCCACGAGGCGGAACCTTGGCGGAACCAATCTAGGGCTCCGTGAGCTGTTCGCCGGGGATACTTCCCGGAGGGAGGAAATCATCGCCATCATCATCACCAACGCTCCCCTCATCGAGAGGGCAATCTCCATCAACATCTTCACCAGCACCATCTCATCTCCAAACTCTAGTTCATCTCTTGTATCCAATTCTTGTCTCCAAGTCCGGGATTGGTGCTAGTAGGTTGCTAGTAGTGTTGATTACTCCTTGTAGTTGATGCTAGTTGGTTTATTTGGTGGAAGATCATATGTTCAGATCCTTTATGCATATTATTACCCTCTGATTATGAACATGAATATGCTTTGTAAGTAGTTACGTTTGTTCCCGAGGACAAGGGAGAAGTCTTGCTATTAGTAGTCATGTGAATTTGGTATAGATTCGATATTTTGATGAGATGTATGTTGTCTAGCCTCTAGTGGTGTTATGTGAACATCGACTACATAACACTTCACCATTATTTGGGCCTAGAGGAAGGCATTGGGAAGTAATAAGTAGATGATGGGTTGCTAGAGTGACAGAAGCTTAAACCCTAGTTTATGCGTTGCTTCGTAAGGGGCTGATTTGGATCCATATGTTTCATGCTATGGTTAGGTTTACCTTAATAATTTTTTTGTAGTTGCGGATGCTTGCAATAGAGGTTAATCATAAGTGGGATGCTTGTTCAAGTAAGAACAGCACCCAAGCACCGGTCCACCCACATATCAAATTATCAAAGTACCGAACGCGAGTCATATGAAAGTGATGAAAACTAGCTTGACGATATTCCCATGTGTCCTCGGGAGCGCTTTTCCTATTATAAGAGTTTGTCCAGGCTTGTCCTTTGCTACAAAAAGGATTGGGCCACCTTGCTGCACTTTATTTACTCTTGTTACTTGTTGCTCGTTACAATTTATCTTATCACAAAACTATCTGTTACCACTTATTTCAGTACTTGTAGAGAATACCTTGCTGAAAACCGCTTATCATTTCCTTCTGCTCCTCGATGGGTTCGACACTCTTACTTATCGAAAGGACTACGATAGATCTCCTATACTTGTGGGTCATCAAGACTCTTTTCTGGCGCCGTTGCCGGGGAGTGTAGCGCTTTTGGTAAGTGGAAATTGGTAAGGAAAAATTTATATAGTGTGCTGAGATTTTCTATCACTTGTTACTATGGAAAGTAATTCTCTGAGGGGCTTGTTCGGGGTATCTTCACCCCGTCCAAGAAACAAAGAGTTGCTCCTCAACCTCTGAACCTATTGAAAATGAAACTCCTTTTGAAGTTCCTTGGTATGATGGAAAAACTGCTGGCTAATACTTTTACGGGAGATGGAACAAAGCATCTTGATGAACATCTACTCTATGTGGATGAAGTTTGTGGATTATTTAAGCTTGCAGGTATACCCGATGATGTTGTTAAGAAGAAGGTCTTTCCTTTATCTTTGAAGGAAGACGCATTGACATGGTATAGGCTATGTGATGATACGAGATCATGGAACTATAAAAGATTGAAATTGGAATTTCGTCAAAAGTATTACCCTATGCATCTTGTTCATCGTGATCGCAATTATATATATATAATTTTTGGCCTCGCGAAGGAGAAAGCATTGCTCAAGCTTGGGGGAGGCTTAAATCAATGTTATATTCATGCCCCAATCATGAGCTCTCAAGAGTTACAATTCTTCAGAATTTTTATGCTCGGCTTTCTGATAACAACCGCACCATGCTCGATACTTCTTGTGCTGGCTCTTTTATGATGAAGACTATTGAATTTAAATGGAATTTATTGGATATAATTAAACGCAACTCTGAAGATTGGGACCTCGACGAAGGTAAGGAGTCAGGTATGACACCTAAGTTTGGTTGTGTTAAATCTTTTATGGATATTGATATTTTCCGTAAGTTTAGCACTAAATATGGACTTGACTCTAAGATAGTAGCTTCTTTCTGTGAATCTTTTGCTACTTATGTCAATCTCCCTAAGGAGAAGTGGTTTAAATATCATCCTCCCATAGAAGTAAAAGTAGCTGCACCTATTAAAGTTGAAGAAAAGACTGTCACTTATAATGATCCTATTGTTCCCACTTCTTATGTTGAGAAACCACCTTTCCCTGTTAGAGTAAAGGATCATGCTAAAGCTTCAACTGTTGTTCGTAAAAGCAATATTAGAACTTATACACCTCCTGAGCAAGTCAAAATAGAACCTAATATTGCTATTGTTAAAGATCTCTTGTCTGATAATATTGATGGGCATGTTATTCAGTTCTGCGGTGAAACTGCTAGAATTGCTAAACCTTGTGCTAAAGATAAACATAGACATGTGGTAGGCGTGCCTGTTATTTCTGTTAAAATAGGAGATCATTGTTATCATGGCTTATGTGATATGGGCGCTAGTGCTAGTGCAATAACCATTGACTTATACAAAGAAATTATGCATGATATTGCACCTATTGAGTTAGAAGAAATTGATGTCACGATTAAGCTTGCCAATAGAGATACTATTTCACCAGTGGGAATTGTTAGAGATGTTGAATTCTTGTGTGGGAAAACCAAATATCCCGCTGATTTTCTTGTTCTTGGTTCTCCACAAGATAGCTTTTGTCCCATTATATTTGGTAGACCCTTCTTGAACACTGTTAATGCTAAGATAGACTGCGAAAAGAATGTTGTTACTATTGGCTTGGATGATATGGTTCATGAGTTTAATTTCTCTAAATTTAGTAAACAACATCGTGAGGAAGAATTGCCTAGTAAGGATGAAATTATTGGTCTTGCTTGTATTGCCGTACCTCCTAGTGTTCCTTTAGAACACTATTTGCTAGACCATGAAAATGAGATGTTCATGAATGAAAGAAGGGAAATAGATGAAGTATTCTTTAAACAGGAGCCTATTCGCAACACAATTTGCTGTTGAAATCCTAGGGATCCTCCTCCACCCGAGGGTGATCCGTGTTTGAGCTTAAACCGTTGTTCGATAATCTTAAATATGCTTATCTTGATGAAAAGAAAATATATCATGTTATTATTAGTGCTAACCTTTCAGAGCATGAAGAAGAAAGATTATTGAAAACTCTGAAGAAGCACCGTGCCGCTATTGGATATACTCTTGATGATCTTAAGGGCATTAGTCCCACTCTATGTCAGCATAAAATAAATTTGGAAGCGGATGCCAAACCAGTTCGTGATCCTCAATGACGTTTGAATCCTAAAATGAAAGAAGTGGTAAGAAAAGAAATACTCAAGCTTTTAGAGGCAGGTATAATTTATCCCGTTCTGTGATAGTCGATTGGGTAAGTCATGTCCATTGTGTCCCTAAGAAGGAGGTATTCTGTTGTCCCTAATGATAAAGATGAATTGATTCCGCAAAGAATTATCACAGGTTATAGGATGGTAATTGATTTCGTAAATTAAATAAAGCTACTAAGAAAGATCATTACCCTTACCTTTTATTGATCAAATGCTAGAAAGATTATGCAAACATACACATTATTTCCTTCTGGATGGTTATTCTGGTTTCTCTCAAATACCTGTGTCGGCTAAAGATCAATCAAAGACTACTTTTACGTGCCCTTTTGGTACTTTTGCTTATAGACGTATGCCTTTTGGTTTATGTAATGCACCTGCTACCTTTCAAAGATGTATGATGGCTATATTCTCTGACTTTTATGAAAAGATTTGTGAGGTTTTCATGGATGACTTTTCCGTCTATGGTTCCTCTTTTGATGATTGCTTGAGCAATCTTGATCGAGTTTTGCAGAGATGTGAAGAAACTAATCTTGTCTTGAATTGGGAAAAGTGCCACTTTATGGTTAATGAAGGTATTGTCTTGGGGCACAAGGTTTCTGAAAGAGGTATTAAAGTTGATAAAGCCAAGGTTGATGCTATTGCAAAGATGCCATGTCCCAAGGACATCAAAGGTATAAGAAGTTTCCTTGGTCACGCCGGATTTTATAGGAGGTTCATTAAGGACTTCTCAAAAATTTATCGGCCTCTGACTAATTTATTACAAAAAGATGTACCATTTGTCTTTGATGATGATTGTGTAGAAGCATTTGAAATACTTAAGAAAGCATTAGTCTCTGCACCTGTTGTTCAGCCTCCTGATTGGAATTTACCCTTTGAAATTATGTGCGATGCTAGTGATTATGCTGTAGGTGCTGTTCTAGGGCAAAGAGTTGATAAGAAATTAAATGTTATCCATTATGCTAGTAAGACTCTAGACAATGCTCAAAGAAATTATGCTACTACTGAAAAGGAACTTTTAGCAGTTGTATTTGCTTGTGATAAATTCAGACATTATATTGTTGATTCTAAAGTAACTATTCACACTGATCATGCTGCTATTAAATACCTTATGGAAAAGAAAGATGCAAAACCTAGACTTATTAGATGGGTTCTCTTGCTGCAAGAATTTGATTTGCATATTGTTGATAGAAAAGGAGCTGAGAACCCTGTTGCAGACAACTTATCTAGGTTAGAGAATGTTCTTGATGACCCACTACCTATTGATGATAACTTTCCTGATGAACAATTAAATGTCATAAGCACTTCTCGTAGCACTCCATGGTATGCTGATTATGCTAATTATATTGTTGCTAAATTTATACCACCTAGCTTCACATACCAACAAAAGAAAAAGTTTTTCTATGATTTGCGACATTACTTTTGGGATGACCCACATCTTTATAAAGAAGGAGTAGATGGTGTTATTAGACGTTGTGTACCTAAGCATGAACAGGAACAGATCCTATGCAAGTGCCACTCCGAAGCTTATGGAGGACACCACGCTGGAGATAGAACTGCACATAAGGTATTGCAATCCGGTTTTTATTGGCCCACTCTCTTCAAAGATGCCCGTAAGTTTGTCTTGTCTTGTGATGAATGTCAAAGAATTGGTAATATTAGTAGACGTCAAGAAATGCCTATGAATTATTCACTTGTTATTGAACCATTTGATGTTTGGGGCTTTGATTATATGGGACCTTTTCCTGCCTCTAATGGATATACACATATTTTAGTTGCTGTTGATTACATTACTAAGTGGGTAGAAGCTATTCCAACTAGTAGTGTTGATCACAACACTTCTATTAAAATGCTTAAAGAAGTTATTTTTCCGAGGTTTGGAGTCCCTAGATATTTAATGACTGATGGTGGTTCACACTTTATTCATGGTGCTTTCCGTAAAATGCTTGCTAAATATGACGTTAATCATAGAATTGCATCTCCTTATTACCCGCAGTCTAGTGGTCAAGTAGAATTGAGTAATAGAGAGATCAAATTGATTTTGCAAAAGACTGTTAATAGGTCTAGAAAGAATTGGTCCAAGAAACTTGATGATGCATCATGGGCATATAGAACTGCATATAAAAATCCTATGGGTATGTCTCCGTATAAAATGGTTTATGGAAAAGCATGTCACTTACCTCTCGAACTAGAACATAAGGCATATTGGGCTATTAAAGAGCTCAACTATGATTTCAAACTTGCCGGTGAGAAGAGGTTATTTGATATTAGCTCACTTGATGAATGGAGAACCCAAGCTTATGAAAATGCCAAGCTATTTAAAGAAAAAGTTAAAAGATGGCATGACAAAAGGATACAAAAGCGTGAGTTTGATGTAGGTGATTATGTATTGCTATACAACTCTCGTTTAAGTTTTTTTGTAGGAAAACTTCTCTCTAAATGGGAAGGTCCCTACGTTATCGAGGAGGTCTATCGTTCCGGTGCCATAAAAATCAACAACTTCGAAGGCACAAATCCGGAGGTGGTAAACGGTCAAAGAATCAAACATTATATCTCAGGTAATCCCATAAATGTTGAAACCAATATTATTGAAACTGTAACCCCGGGGGAATACATAAGGACACTTTCGAGACCGTTTGGACTCAAAAGGAATAGGTATGTGTACGGTAAGTAAACCGACTCAAAACAATTTTAAGGCAATATTTCTCCATTTTGGAATATTTAGAAAAATAGAAAAATAAGTGGCAGTCCGGGAAAGACACGAGGCCTTCACGAGGGTGGAGGGCGCGCCCTACCCCCCTGGGCGCGCCTCCCTACCTCGTGAGCACCTCGTGTGCCCTCCGGACTCCGTTTTCTTGCACGATACGTATTTTGGTTGGTAAAAATTAATTATATATTCTCCCGAAGGTTTTGACTCCCGTATCACGCAAATATCTCATGTTCTTGTTTCGAGCTGTTTTTTTGACAGATCTAGATCATCATGACGTCCCCAAGTGCTTCCAAGGACAAGTTCTTTGAGAAGGTGATCAACCCTTACCTCGCGGAGGTGCTGCGACACCCTCAAACCATTGAGATGCGTGATGGGTTGCTGCACATCCGCGATGTTGAGGGACCAAAGGGAACCGGAAGCGTGGAGGCGAGGCTCGAAGCAATGGAGCAACAAGTTTTCAAGTGTCAGGGGATGGTGGAGCGTGGAATCAACGCTAGCCACAAGTTGCTCGCGGAGTTCACCAACAACTACGAGCCGGATGCCAAGAACACCGAGGAGGCCATCTTCAAGCTACATGAGAAGATCGAGCACCTCCAAGCCCAAATCTATGATCTGCAAAATCAAAACTGTGAGTATGAATATAGATTCAAAAGGATGAGTTTGGCTGCATCATCAACAACACCTCCACCTTCAACAACAAACAAGGAGATATAATCACATGGGTATGGGCACTCCCCTTGGCAACTGCCAAGCTTAGGGGAGGTGCCCCGGAATCGTATCACCATCACAACTCCTATCTTTATAGTTTTTCTTAGTTCGATCCTATTAGTAGTATCTTGATTTAGTAGAATAAAGTCATGGCATGATCTAGTTTCGAAGTTTTGCTTTATGATCCCTCTACATCATGTCATCTTGCTTAAGGCGTTACTTTGTTTTTAACTTAATACTCTAGATGCATGCTGGATAGCGGTCGATGAGTGGAGTAATAGTAGTAGATGCAGAATCGTTTCGATCTACTTGTCTCGGACGTGATTCCTATATACATGATCATACCTAGATAACCTCATAACTGTGCTCAATTCATCAATTGCTCAACAGTAATTTGTTCACCCTTGTAGAATACTTATGCTCTTGAGAGAAGCCACTAGTGAAACCTATGGCCCCCGGGTCTATTCTCATCATATCAATCTCTATCACTTTATTTACTTGCTTTGTTTTTACTTTTCTTTTACTTTTTACTTTGCATCTTTATACCAAAAATACCAAAAATATTATTTCTATCAGATCTCACTCTCGTAAGTGACCTTGAAGGGATTGACAACCCCTAATCGCGTTGGTTGCGAGTAGCTATCGTTTTGTGCAGGTACAAGGGACTTGCGTGTGGCCTCCTACTGGATTGATACCTTGGTTCTCAAAAACTGAGGGAAATACTTACGCTACTGTGCTGCATCATCCTCTCCTCTTCGGGGAAAACCAATTGAAGCTCAAGACGTAGCAAGAAGGATTTCTGGCGCCGTTGCTGGGGAGTCTACGCAAAAGTTAACATACCAAATACCCATCACAATCCCTATCTCTCGCATTACATTATTTGCCATTTGCCTCTCGTTTTCCTCTCCCCCACTTCACCCTTGCCGTTTTATTCGCCCTCTCTTTCCCAATCTCCTCCTCTTTTTCCCCTTGCCTTTTGTTTGCTCGTGTGTTAGTTTGCTTGCTTGTCATCATGACTAGTCTCATATCTTCTCCGTTATCTCCCGAGAATGAAGTTCTAAATTTTAAGCAAAGGGAGGGAGAAAATCTAAAACATGCTTGGTATAGAATTTGCAATGCTCAAAATAGATCTACCAGAAGCAATCTACTTCAGTTCTTCTTCGTAATTTTACGTAGGTGCTAATCCTTGGTATAGATATATCCTTGATACCATTACGGAGGGAATTTCTTGGGTAGCCATACTTTTTATTCTTATAATGCTTTAATAGATTTATTTGGCTCACCTCCTCTTTTGGTTAATGGAACTATGTTAACTTTGGAGCATGTTATGCAAAGGCTTGAAATTATTGAAAACAAAGTTGCTACCATTGAATCCATTGAAAATCTAGATAAAAAGATCCATAATCAAATTACTCAATATGGATCTAAGGTAGGAATGACTTTGAAAAATATTAAGGAGAAGGAACCCATGGTTAATGAGAAAATAAATCTAGACTCTACTCGAATCGATAAACTTGAGGGTATCACTACCAACTTGGGAACCGCTTTTTCTTCTGTAAAGAATACTCCTAGTCCTCCCACTAAAATTGCCAAGCTTATGTATGTTCCTAAAAATAAGGGTGAATCATCTAGTAAGGAAAATGCGGATCTTAAATCTATAAGTATTCATCCCGATCTTTTTACTATCATTAAGGAACCATTTGCTACGAATGAATTTTTTGATCTTGTGCCTAAAAGTTTGATAATTACTAGAAAGAAAGAAAATTCTAAAGGAGGAAGATGCCTCATTAAAGAATTGCCTACCAAAGATGGCAATACCTAGATCTATCCTTACTTTTATGCCTAGCTAGGGGCGTTTAACGATAGCGCTTGTTGGGAGGCAACCCAATTTTATTTTTTGTTTTTTTTTGTTTTTGCTTCTGTTTAGGAATAAATAATCCATCTAGCCTCTTTTTAGATGTGGTTTTATGTTTTAATTAGTATTTGTGCCAAGTTAAACCTATTAGATCTTCTTGGGAGACAGTTATTTGATCTTGCTGTAATTTCCAGAATCTTTGCGCTCAGTACCCGAATTGTTAAAAATCACAAGAACGTGATAAAATAGTGATTCCAATTGCTGCTGATCAATAAACAAATTTTCCAGGTCAACTAATTTTGGTAGAATTTTTTGAGTTCCAGAAGTTTGCGTTAGTTACAGATTACTACAGACTGTTCTGTTTTTGACAGATTCTGTTTTGCGTGTGTTGTTTGCTTATTTTGATGAATCTATGGCTACTAAAATAGTTTATAATCCATAGAGGTTGAAATACAGTAGGTTTAACATCAATATAAATAAAGAATGAGTTCATTACAGTACTTTAAAGTAGTCTTTTGTTTTCTTTCTCTAACGGAGCTCATGCGATTTCTATTGAGTTTTGTGTTGTGAAGTTTTCAAGTTTTGGGTGAATTCTTTTGATGGATTATGGAACAAGGAGTGGCAAGAGCCTAAGCTTGGGGATGCCCATGGCACCCCCAAGATAATCAAGGACACCAAAAGTCAAAGCTTGGGGATGCCGGAAGGCATCCCTCTTTAAATCCACTTCCATCGGTAATTTACTTGAGCTATATTTTTATTCACCAACATGATATTGTCGGTGTTCTGGGAACGGGGATACCCAGACTTGCCTGCCTGCGGCCTGCGGCGTGGCTCAAGGGGTGGCCCAGCACGGCCCATCTTCATCAGCACAAGCTCAAGACCCTCGCGAGGGGCCAAGCCTCGCGGGGCGGACGACAGGAAGCTTCCTCAGGCACGGCCTCGTCAAGCTGGCTCGCGAGGAGGCGGAGAGATCAAGGCGGGGTACCTCACGAGGTGCCCATGATGCAAGCCATGACGACCAAGGGCGCCAGGAGGGCGCCAGCCAGCCATGATGTCCTCATTTCCTCTTTGGTGCAAAGGGGCAAGCGCAGCGAGAGCATCAAGCAAAGGCACCCGTTTGGTGCAACAAGACCAAGACCGTCATGAACGGCAGGAAGGAAGTCATTGTGGAGCCCAAGCCGGCCACCACCACGAGCCTTTGACAAAGCGAGGACCAACTTTAGTCAGGATAAGTGTACTAGATGTTCCCCTTCAAAATGGCCAATTGTTGGCACCCTTCCCGCTCAATATTTGGGAAGAGGCCCAGAGCCTTTGCCTATGAATAGGACTAGCCACCCACAGGGTAGAGGCATCTCGGAGACATCTTGGAGAGATCCAGACATCTCGCCTCATCTTAGCTCGATCCAATCCGATCGAGAGCCTAGCCACAAGAACACCTCACCCTCGCGAGGTTGTTCTTCCCTGTATTGTTCATCAGCCCAAGAGGCAATCCACCACACCGCAAACTAGAGTAGGGTATTACACCACAATGGTGGCCCGAACTAGTATAAACCCTGTGTCTCTTGTGTTGTTCCTTTCATAGTTTAGATCCTAGCGAGGCGGCGAGGTGCAGGTAGGTAGGGGGTGAGATCTCCGCGCGCACCCCAGAGTTCGAACCTAGAGGATCTGCCGGAACCCGAAATCCGACATTTGGCGCGCTAGGTAGGGGTGTGCCGGAATCCGTCTTCCGCCGCCCTGTTCTTCGTCACCCATCGAATCCATGTCAGACGCTCGTCGGGCTCGCACCGAGCGCCGAGCCGCTCTCGCTACCGGCATCGCCCAGACAGCCCCCGTCGGCGGCCGCCCCCGCCGTTCCCCGTCGCCTGCCGTCAACGCCGCCACCGGTCCGGCGGGGAACGAGCAGCAACCATCGTCCCAGCATCCGTCCATGAGACGAGACGGCCGTATTGCTACTCCTTCACTCGCCCCAGCTGGTTCTTCGTCTCGCGCGCTCCGCGCGCCCATGGAGGCTCGAGCTGCGCTCATCGCGGCAAATGAGCTCTTGCGCTACCGCCCTGTCGATGACGTCTACGAAGAGTGGCTCGACCGCGTCACCGAGCTCGTCCGCGCCGCAAGGGGCTCCCCCGCGCCGTCCTTCTCGCTGCACCGCCCCCCGCCCTGCGCGGGCGACGAAGCTCCAGGGGCGCCTCAGCCGCCTCCCCCTCAAGATAGTTCACAAGGGGTACTATAAATATTGAATCTTTCAGCACATTCATCTAGCTCTTCTTGCAACAATTTGGTTTCTAAGTACTTATGCCTCTTGCAATAAATATCTTCTCTATTTGGTGTGTTCATGCAAACATGCACTCCACAAAAGTTGACATGCTCATAAGAGATATTTTCATCATAACTAGTGCAATCATCATTAGCGTCATGGATATTCAAAGAATTCATACTAACAACATTGCAATCATGCTCATCATTCAAAGATTTAGTGCCAAACAATTTAGTGCATTCTTCTTCTAACACTTTGGCACAACTTTCCTTTCCATCATACTTAGGAAAGATATTAAAAAGATGAAGCGTATGAGACAAACTCAATTCCATTTTTTTGTAGTTTTCTTTTATAACTAACTAGTGCTAAAACAAGAAACAAAAAGATTCGATTGCAAGATCTAAAGATATACCTTCACTTACCTAGCCTCCCCGGCAACGGCGCTAGAAAAGAGCTTGATGTCTACTACACAACCTTCTTCTTGTAGACGTTGTTGGGCCTGCAAGTGCATAGGTTTGTAGGACAGTAGCAAATTTCCCTCAAGTGTATGACCTAAGGTTTATCAATCCGCGAGAGGCGTAGGATGAAGATGGTCTCTCTCAAGCAACCCTGCAACCAAATAACAAAGAGTCTCTTGTGTCCCCAACACACCCAATACAATGGTAAATTGTATAGGTGCACTAGTTCGGCGAAGAGATGGTGATACAAGTGCAATATGGATGGTAGATAAAGGTTTTTGTAATCTGAAAATATAAAAACAGCAAGGTAACAAGCGGTAAAAGTGAGCATAAACGGTATTGCAATGATAAGAAACAAGGCCTAGGGTTCATACTTTCACTAGTGCAAGTTCTCTCAACAATAATAACATAGATAAATCGTATAACAATCCCTCAACATGCAACAAAGAGTCACTCCAAAGCCACTAATAGCGGAGAAAAAACGTAGAGATTATGGTAGGGTACGAAACCACCTCAAAGTTATTCTTTCGGATCGATCTATAAAAGAGTTCGTACTAGAATAACACCTTAAGACACAAATCAACCAAAACCCTAATTTCACCTAGATACTCCATTGTCACCTCAAGTATCCGTGGGCATGATTATACGATATGCATCACACAATCTCAGATTCATCCAACCAACATAAAAGTACTTCAAAGAGTGCCCCAAAGTTTCTACCGGAGAGTCAAGAACGTGGGCCAACCCCTATGCATAGGTTTCCAATGTCACGAAACCCGCAAGTTGATCACCAAGACATATATCAAGTGTTCTCATAAAAGACTCGATCCGATAAGACAACTTCAAAGGGGAAACTCAATTCATCACAAGAGAGTAGAGGGGGAGAAACATCCTAAGATCCAACTACAATAGCAAAGCTCGGGATACATCAAGATCGTGCCATATAGGGAACACGAGAGAGAACACGAGAGAGAGATCAAACACCTAGCTATTGGTACATACCCTTAGCCCCGAGGGTGAACTACTCCCTCCTCGTCATGGATAGCACCGGGATGATGAAGATGGCCACCGGAGATGGATCCCCCCTCCGTGAGGTACCGAAAGGGGTCCCATTGGTTTTGGTGGTTCGGAGGCTTGCGGCGGAACTCCCGATCTATCTTCCGCTTTGGAAGTTTTAGATGCACGAGGTATATATGGGTGAAAGGAGAACGTCGGTGGAGCTACGGGGCCCCACGGGGCAGGGGCGCGCCAGGGGTGGGCGCGCCCCACCCTCTTGAGCACCTCCGTATCTTCGACGTGGGGTCCAAGTCCATCAGGTGGGTTTCCTTCCAAAATAACTTCTCCAGTTGATTTCGTTCGTTTGACTCCATCGATATTCCTTTTCCTCGAAACACTGAAATAGGCATAAAACAGCAAATCTGGGCTGAGCCTCCGGTTAATAGGTTAGTCCAAAAATAATATAAAAGTGGATAATAAAGCCCAATATTGCCTAAAACAGTAGATAAAGTAGCATGGAGCAATCAAAAATTATAGATACGTTGGAGACGTATCAAGTATCCCCAAGCTTAATTCCTGCTCGTCCTCGAGTAGGTAAATGATAAAAAGAGAATTTTTGATGCGGACTGGTACTTGGCATAATTTCAATATAAATCTTCTTAATTGTGATTTGAATATTCAGATCCAAAAGATTCAAGACAAAAGTTCATATTGACATAAAAATAATAATACTTCAAGCATACTAATCAAAGCAATTATGTCATCTCAAAATAACATAGCCAAAGAAAGTTCATCCCTACAAAATCATATAGTTAGGCTATGCTTCATTTTCGTCACACAAAGATGTTCCCAACTTCTATACCCCTGATGACAAGCCAAGCAATTGTTTCATACTCAAATAATCTCAAACTTTTTCAACCTTCACGCAATACATGAGCGCGAGCCATGGATATAGCACTATGGGTGGAATAGAATATGATGATGGGGATTGTGTGGAGAAGACAAAAAAGGAGAAAGTCTCACGTTGACGAGGATAATCAACGGGCTATGGAGATGCCCATCAATTGATGTCAACATGAGGAGTAGGGATTGCCATGCAACGGATGCACTAGAGCTATGAATGCTCAACAAAAGAAAACTAGTAGGTGTGCATCCAACTTGCTTGCTCATGAAGACCTAGGGCATTTTGAGGAAGCCCATCGTACGAATATACAAGCCAAGTTCTATAATGAAAAATTCCCACTAGTATGAAAAAGACAACTTATGAGACTCAGTGTATGAAAAACATGGTGCTACTTTGAAGCACAATATATGAGACTCTCTACATGAAGAACAAGGTGCTACTTTGAAGCACAAGTGTGGAAAAAAGGATAGTAGCATTGCCCCTTTTTTTGGCCTTCTTTTTTTTTGGCCTTTCTCTTTTTTTCAGGGGGAACAATGCTCTATTGAATGATGATCATCACACTTCTATTTATTTACAACTCAATGATTACAACTCAAAACTAGAACAAGATATGACTCTATATGAATGCCTCCGGCGGTGTACCGGGATGGTGCAATGAATCAAGAGTGACATGTATGAAAATAATGCATGATGCCTTTGCCACAAATACGATGTCAACTACATGATCATGCAATGGCAATATAACAAAAGTAATGTATGTCATAATGATGATGAACGGAACGGTGGAAAGTTGCATGGCAATATATCTCGGAATGGCTATGGAAATGCCATAATAGGTAGGTATGGTGGCTGTTTTTAGGAAGATATAAGGAGGTTTATGTGTGATAGAGTGTATCGTATCACGGGGTTTGGATGCACCGGCGAAGTTTGCACCAACTCTCAAGGTGAGAAAGGGCAATGCACGGTACCGAAGAGGCTAGCAATGGCGGAAAGGTAAAGGTGCGTATAATCCATGGACTAAACATTAGTCAAAAGAACTCATATACTTATTGCAAAAATTTAGAAGTCATCAAAAATCAAGTACTACGCGCATGCTCCTAGGGGGATAGATTGTTAGGAAAAGACCATCGTTCGTCCCCGACCGCCACTCATAAGGATGCACAAGCCAGGTACACTTCATGTTTCAATTTTTTTTACACAACTTTAACCATACGTGCATGCTACGGGATTTGCAAACTTCAACACAAGCATTTCTCAAATTCACAACTACTCAACTATCATGACTTTGATATTATCACCTCCATATCTCAAAACAATTATCAAGTATCAAACTTTTCTTAATATTCAACACACTCATAAGAATCCTTACAAATCTTGTATGCTTAGCATATTATGATTATTTAAGAAAATTACCATGCTATTAAAGACTCTCAAAATAATATAAGTGAAGCATGAGAATTCATCTATTTTTTCAAAATAAAACTACCACCATGCTCTAAAAGATATAAGTGAAGCACTAGAGCAAAAAATTATCACGCTCAAAGGATATAAGTGAAGCACATAGAGTATTCTAGCAAATTCTAATTTGTGTATGGCTCTCTCTCATTAAAGGATTTCAGATCTTGATACTTCATTCAAACAGCAAGCAAAGCTAAAGAAAACTACAATGAAAGGATAGCACAACTCATGTGAAGAAGCAAAAACTTAGGCTCAACCGATACTAACCGATAGTTGTTGAAGAAGAAAGGTGGGATGCCTACCGGGGCATCCCCAAGCTTAGATGCTTGAGACTTCTTGAAATATTATCTTGGGGTGCCTTGGGCATCCCCAAGCTTGAGATTTTGTGTCTCCTTAATTCCTCTCATATCATGGTTTCTCTTTTTATCAAAAGCTTCATTCACAACAAACTCAACAAGAACTCGTGAGATAGGTTAGTATAAACCAATGCAAAACCTTATCATTTTCTACTGTAACAAATCACTAAAATTATTATTCAACATTGAATACTAAATTCCTCTGCATATTTAATACTCCTATCCTCAAATATAATCATTAAACAAGCAAACATATGCAAACAATGCAACCATAACAGCAATCTGCCAAAACAGTACAGTCTGTAAAGAATGCAAGAGTATCAATACTTCCCTAACTCCAAAAATTATGAACTAAAATTCCCACTGTAATAAATTTGTCAGAGCTCATTATGCAAAAAGATTCAACATTATACCACTCTCTTAATTTTCTAGGGAATTTGTGCAACAGCGGTAAACTTTCTGTTTTCAAACAGCAACGTGTATAGTAGCAAAATAAGCATGGTAAAGGCCATCCTTGACATTTTTATTGAAACTAAAGATGAAAAACACTAATCTAAATAATAGCAAGCAAAACAAAACAAAATGACATGACGCTCCAAGCAAAACACATATCATGTGGTGAATAAAAATATAGCTCCAAGTAAAGTTACCGATGAACGAAGATTTAAAGAGGGATGCCTTCCGGGCATCCCCAAGCTTAGGCTCTTGGTTGTCCTTTAATATTACCTTGGGGTGCCTTGGGCATCCCCAAGCTTAGGCTCTTGCCACTCCTTATTCCATAGTCCATCAAATCTTTACCCAAAACTTGAAAACTTCACAACACAAAACTTAACAGAAAACTCGTAAGCTCCGTTAGCGAAAGAAAACGAAACACCACTTCAAGGTACTGTAATGAACTCATTATTTATTTATATTTGTGTTAAACCTACTGTATTACAATGTCTCTATGGTTTATAAACTATTTTACTAGCCATAGATTCATCAAAATAAGCAAACAACACAATGAAAACAGAATCTGTCAAAAACTAAACAGTCTGTAGTAATCTGTAGCTAACGCAAACTTCTGGAACTCCAAAAATTCTAAAATAAATTGATGGACCTGAGTAATTTGTCTAGTAATCATCTTCAAAAAGAATCAACTAAATAGCACTTTCCAGTAAAACGTTATAGCTCTCGTGAGCGCTAAAGTTTCTGTTTTTTACAGCATGATCATAAAGACTTCACCCAAGTCTTCCCAAAGGTTCTACTTGGCACAAACACTAATTAAAACACAAAACCACATCTAAACAGAGGCTAGATGGATTATTTATTCCTAAACGGAACCAAAAAGCAAGAAATTAAAATAAAATTGGGTTGCCTCCCAACAAGCGCTATCGTTTAATGCCCCTAGCTAGGCATGATGATTTCAATGATGCTCACATAAAAGATAAGAATTGAAACATAGAGAGAGCATCATGAAGAATATGACTAGCACATTTAAGTCTAACCCACTTCCTATGCATAGGGATTTTGTGAGCAAACAACTTATGGGAACAAGAATCATCTTGCATAGGAAGGTAAAACAAGCATAGCTTCAAGAATTTAAGCACATAGAGAGGAAACTTGACATTATTGCAATTCCTACAAGCATATATTCCTCCCTCATAATAATTTTCAGTAGCATCATGAATGAATTCAACAATATAACCATCACCTAAAGCATTCTTTTCATGATCTACTAGCATACAAAATTTACTACTCTCCACATAAGCAAAATTCTTCTCATCAATAATAGTGGGAGTATCATAAGAGACTTGAACACTAAAAATTGTTTCCACATTAAAAGAGTAATGTTCAGAAAAAGGGTAATCATAATCATGACAAGATTTGTAAATATAATTATCACTACTTTTTATAGAATAAGTTTCATCACAATAATCATCATAAGTAGCAACTTCGTTCTCATCATAATCGATTGAAACCTCTCCCAAGATAGTGGAATCACTAAATAAAGTTGACACTCTTCCAAATCCACTTTCATAAATATTATAAGATTCAACATCCTCCAATATTGTGGGATCACTACTTCCTAAAGTTGACACTCTTCCAAACCCACTTTCATAAATATAATCATCATAGGTAGAAGGCATGCTATCATCATAACTACTTTGCATATCAAAACTTGAGAGGCTAAAAATATCATAATTATTAAACATAGCATCCCCAAGCTTGGGATAAACATTAATTGCAGCAAATATATTCTCAAATATGTCATCCTCATCAAACATAGCTTCCCCAAGCTTGGGCCCTTTCATATCATAAGCATAATCACTCCCATCATTAAAAATATGGATAGCACCAATAGTATAGCAATTATCATCATCACAAGTAGTAGTAGGAGCAACATCATTTGGGAGGGATACCTTTTTACCTTTGTTGCTCCTTCTTTTCTTTTTCTTCTTCACATTATGTGTAGGTTCAACCTTCCTCTTTGAGCTCCTTATTGATGAGATTGGTTGAATAGAAAGCTCCTCCTCGTTACCTGATTCATCATAAGAAATAATAGGAGGAGATTGGGAAGTCTCTTCCCTTTCATTAGTATTCTCTTCATCTTCTATTTGTTTTCTTTTCTTTATGTAATTGGCAATATAAGGATTTTCAATGCAATTCATCGCATAATACATATAAATCTTTTCTAGATCAAAATCAAGAAATCTATCAAGATTAAATTTTGGAATACCCTCAGTTATACGTTTCATTTCTTCATACCCCAAAAGAAGGCTAAGCTCTTTATGATGCTCAAGGGTAATCAAATTATCACAATATTTGGAAACGACTTGATCATGAAACAAATAGCATTGGAGCTTTAAATGACCATGTTCATTGCAAAGTTCACAAGGGGTACTATAAATATTGAATCTTTCAGCACATTCATCTAGCTCTTCTTGCAACAATTTGGTTTCTAAGTACTTATGCCTCTTGCAATAAATATCTTCTCTATTTGGTGTGTTCATACAAACATGCACTCCACAAAAGTTGACATGCTCATAAGAGATATTTTCATCATAACTAGTGCAATCATCATTAGCGTCATGGATATTCAAAGAATTCATACTAACAACATTGCAATCATGCTCATCATTCAAAGATTTAGTGCCAAACAATTTAATGCATTCTTCTTTTAACACTTTGGCACAATTTTCCTTTCCATCATACTCACGAAAGATATTAAAAAGATGAAGCGTATGAGACAGACTCAATTCCATTTTTTTTGTAGTTTTCTTTTATAACTAACTAGTGCTAAAACAAGAAACAAAAAGATTCGGTTGCAAGATCTAAAGATATACCTTCACTTACCTAGCCTCCCCGGCAACGGCGCCAGAAAAGAGCTTGATGTCTACTACACAGCCTTCTTCTTGTAGACGTTGTTGGGCCTGCAAGTGCACAGGTTTGTAGGACAGTAGCAAATTTCCCTCAAGTGGATGACCTAAGGTTTATCAATCCGCGAGAGGCGTAGGATGAAGATGGTCTCTCTCAAGCAACCCTGCAACCAAATAACAAAGAGTCTCTTGTGTCCCCAACACACCCAATACAATGGTAAATTGTATAGGTGCACTAGTTCGGCGAAGACATGGTGATACAAGTGCAATATGGATGGTAGATAAAGGTTTTTGTAGTCTGAAAATATAAAAACAGCAAGGTAACAAGCGGTAAAAGTGAGCGTAAACGGTATTGCAATGATAGGAAACAAGGCCTAGGGTTCATACTTTCACTAGTGCAAGTTCTCTCAACAATAATAACATAGATAGATCGTATAACAATCCCTCAACATGCAATAAAGAGTCACTCCAAAGCCACTAATAGCGGAGAACAAACGTAGAGATTATGGTAGGGTACGAAACCACCTCAAAGTTATTCTTTCGGATCGATCTATAAAAGAGTTCGTACTAGAATAACACCTTAAGACACAAATCAACCAAAACCCTAATGTCACCAAGATACTCCATTGTCACCTCAAGTATCCGTGGGCATGATTATATGATATGCATCACACAATCTCAGATTCATCCAACCAATATAAAAGTACTTCAAAGAGTGCCCCAAAGTTTCTACCGGAGAGTCAAGAACGTGTGCCAACCCCTATGCATAGGTTCCCAATGTCACGAAACCCGCAAGTTGATCACCAAGACATACATCAAGTGTTCTCATAAAAGACTCGATCCGATAAGATAACTTCAAAGGGGAAACTCAATTCATCATGATAAGATCCAACTACAATAGCAAAGCTCGGGATACATCAAGATCGTGCCATAGAGGGAACACGAGAGAGAACAAGAGAGAGAGAGAGATCAAACACCTAGCTATCTGGTACATACCCGCCCCGAGGGTGAACTACTCCTCCTCGTCATGGATAGCGCCGGATGATGAAGATGGCCACGGAGATGGTTCCCCCCCGGCAGGTACCGGAAAGGGGTCCCGATTGGTTTTGGTGGTTACGGAGGCTTGCGGCGGCCGAACTCCCGATCTATCTTCCGTTTTGGAAGTTTTAGGGTACGTAAGTATATATGGGTGAAAGGAGAACGTCGATGGAGCTACGGGGCCCCACGAGGCAGGGGCGCGCCGGGGGGGCGCCCCCACCCTCGTGAGCACCTCCGTATCTTCCGACGTGGGGTCCAAGTCCATCGTGGGTTTCCTTCCAAAATAACTTCTCCGATTGATTTCGTTCCGTTTGACTCCGTCGATATTCCTTTTCCTCGAAACCTTGAAATAGGCATAAAACATCAAATCTGGGCTGGGCCTCCGGTTAATAGGTTAGTCCCAAAAATAATATAAAAGTGGATAATAAAGCCCAATATTGCCTAAAACAGTAGATAAAGTAGCATGGAGCAATCAAAAATTATAGATACGTTGGAGACGTATCAAGGTCCCTCGCCCCCAAGAAGCTGCCCGAGTGCTCCCTGCACCGGCTCGTCATGACCACGCTTCTGCTCCAGCACGCCAAGACCCCGCGCTGCTCCCAGCGGCAGCGCATGGGGACCTGCAAGACCAGGCTCTTCGTCACCAAAGGCCTCCCGTGGCCACAGCAGGCTGCCGCGCCTTCACCACCGTGCTACGCGGCAAGTTCAAGCCAGACCTGCCTCCTCGCTACGACGGCACGGCCGACCCTGCGGAGTTCCTTCAGCTCTACGAGCTGGGCATCGAAGCCGCCAACGGGGACGAGAAGGTCATGGTGAACTAGTTTCCCATGGCACTCAAGGACGGAGCCCGCACCTGGCTCCTGAACCTGGCTCCTGGCACGATCTCCTCCTGGGACGAGATGCGCACCCGCTTCATCGCAAACTTCCAAGGTACTCGTGACCGGCCTCCTGCCGTGAGCGACATGCGCCGCACCAAGCAGCAGCCAGGGGAGACCCTGTAGAAGTACATCCAGCGCTTCAACAACGCACGCCTCAAGATTCCCAAGGTGACCGAGGAGGCCATCATCTCTGCCTTCTCCGACGGTGTGCGTGACATCAAGATGAAGGAGGAGCTGGCGATGCATGAAGATCTGTGCACATCCTTGGAGCTATTCAACTTGGCGACCAAGTGCGCTAGGGCTGAGGAAGGACGCCTTTCCCTCCTTGAGCTACCAGCCGTAGACCCAGAAGAGAAGAAGTCCAAGGCCAAGGACGTGAAGCGCAAGGGGGCTGCCGTGCTCATGCGTAACGCACACCAAGCGAGGCAGAGATCAGCCCGAGTCTTCCAAGGGCAGCCGATACTGTGTGTACCACGACCTCCACACCCACAACACCAATGAATGTCAAGAGCTCCGAGCCGTGCGAGAAGGGAGGATCGGTCGACGCCCCGACCGCAACGATCGAGGCTACGACCGAGGAGGAGGAAGAAACGCAGGACGCTGGGAAGACCGTGGCCCTCGCCAAGGGTGGCATGACTGACCTCGTGAGGATCGCTGGCAGGATCAGCCCCGCGAGGGAGGCTGGAGGGATCAGCCTCGCGAGGATCGCCCGCAAGGAAACGCATGCCTCCCTCCTCTGCCGCCGCAACCAAGGAGAAATGAGGACCATCATCAGGACGAGGGGGCTGTGGGCTTCCAGGAGCCGCGCGCGATCGCTTGCATCCTGGGTGGAGCTCAAGCCCCAGCCTCTCAACGCATATTCAAGCAGTTCGCCCGCGAAGTGAATGCGGTCCTCCCCAAGCTCGAAGCCACGC
The DNA here is from genome assembly GCA_021605205.1 of Aegilops longissima. Taxonomy (NCBI): domain Eukaryota; kingdom Viridiplantae; phylum Streptophyta; class Magnoliopsida; order Poales; family Poaceae; genus Aegilops; species Aegilops longissima. The sequence continues at coordinate 486,647,694 of CM038676.1, read as the reverse complement.
GCCCTCTCAGGTGGTCAGCGTGCGCCATCACGTTCAACTCAGCAGATCAGCTCAAGTGCGCGGCCACAGCCGGAGTCCTCCCGATGCTTTGTTCCCCAATCATCGAGAACGTGCAAGTCACCGAACCCTCATCGATGGTGAAGCGGGGCTCAATGTCCCGTCTCAGAGACATTCAACAATCTCCATGTGCCTTACGATCAGCTTCACCAACCAAGCCTTTCTCTCGAGTCACCGATGGCTCCACAGTTCCAATTGGGCAGGTCCGCCTCCAGAACCTTCGGGCGCGACAACTACCGTGATCGAGCTCATCGACTTGATGTCGCCCACATTCGCCTGCCATACAATGCCATCCTCGGGTACCCAGCTCTGGCCAAGTTCATGGCCATGACTCATCACGGCTACAACGTCCCCAAGATGCCAGGAAGCGGCAGAGTCATCACGGTGCCTTGCGAAGAGAGAGACGCAGTGTGCTCCCTGGAGCGAGCTTTTCAAGCTGCATCACTTGAAGACCCAGATCGCGGGAGCGGGAGGCTCCCCGAGACTGCTCCCAAGAAGAAGAAGACATCGCCAGGCCCGACCCCTCGGGAGGCAGGCCCCTCGTGGTCCGCGCTGCTCAGGGGCACCTCCTTCTGTCGCATAGGAAGGCGCGCCTGGCGCCCTCCTCAAGCAAGGCTCGGGGGCTCTCTCCTGGAGGGCCACCGACCTTGCTAAGGTCACGAGGGAGGCGCTTGGGCACCACTTGGAGGCATGTTTCAAAGCACGTTTCCCTCAGGAAGGAGCGAGGCAAGGAGGGCCAAACCCTCAGGAGTTCGTCAGCCAGATCACGCAGGAGCTGCAGGAGTCAAGAGTCATCAGTGGCAGTCGCCGCTTACCCGCCGTAGCTCCCCATCCAGGCGAGGATGGTGGGCTGCGCGTCTGCATCGACATACCAGGGCTCAACCGAGCCGCCTCTCAGGAGCGCTTCTAGCCCTCATGCGCGGGGCGCTGCAAAGGTCCACCCTACAGCTACGTTCGCATGCCTTACGGTTTGCTGAACGCGGTTGCCACGCGCCAGCGCCTCATGGGGAGCATCCTGGAGGCTCAAGAGGCCAGGCGTTCCGCAGTCCTAGCGGAGATGGAGATGGTCCGCGAGGAGCCACCAGCGCCTCCGGAGCCTCCCGAGGCTCCTGGGCCTGGGGGCTCGTGAAGGTCGGCTTCCGCAGCCCACGATGTCCGCTACTTTAACATCTCTTCGTCTTCAATGTTATCAGGTGACATCCTTCGAGTTTCATTTCAGTGGAGCGCCTGTGGCTGCATCATTCCTGTGCAGCGTGGGTCCGTCCTGCGGCATGTATCCCTTTTATTTCATGTTCCTAGCTTACTTTGTTGGGGGCGCCCCTCGGGCTGCATCATCCCCAAGTCACTTGGGCCAGACCCAGCGACGTCTGCCTTCCCTCCACCTATCTAAATGAACTTGCTTCTTCGTGATTAACGTGCTTGACCTAGTTGCCCGCTCAACTGACACCAACTGATGGAGCTGCTCCCCAACGGCACGACGCTTGCGCATGGGTCCGTTCCTGCAACGCCGACAAACCTGAATGGTTGAGCTCTGGCCGCGGCAGCCCCGCACGACGCCACCTCGTCAGGCCTTCAGTGCCTCGTCGCCTCTCCAAAGCAACCAACGGCTGACCGTCGCTTGTCATAGTGGACTCTTGTTCTTTTTGTGGAGAGCCTGCAGGATCCCTTCAAGAAGCAGCGCCAGGCGAGGCCCTCACGACGTCTTCTTCACTCTTGTCCACGTGAACCGCTTGCACGTTAAAGGGGGGGTACCTGAGCATCGCGACTCATGGGATCCTACTGGCTCTCCAGCCCTCACCCTCTGGCCTTGTCCACGGCATCGCGACCTGGCATACCAGCGACGGCTGAGACCCGCTCGAGGGTCGGGTGTCACGCCCAATATGCGACCCTATCTGTAACATCCCAAAATTCTAAATTTTGGAATGTTATATTAAAATAAATAACTATGCTTGTTGTTTGATTGTTTGTTTGATTGATTGAGTGAAATTGAAAGGAAATTGAAACTTTTGAAAGTTGAATGAGAGGGAATAAAATGACTTTCCCAAAACTATCCCCTTTGCCTTTTTGGGATCCCAATGAATTCAATTCCATTCCAACACCAAAACCCTAGAGTGAAGATGACATGACTTCTTCCATTTGGAATGAAAAGGGTTTTGAAAAGATTTGGATTTCATTTGAGAATATTTCAAATTCAAAGCTTTATGCAACTCAATGATTTTCATGAGGGAAGATAAAATGACTTCTTTAATTATATGAAATATGAGTTGGAAGTTAAAAAGTATCAAATTGAAAGTCATTTGAAAGTGCCTTAAAACCCTCTTTCAAATTTGAGTTTTGGAAGTTGAATTCAAACTTTGGCAAGTGGGAATCATACCAAAAACTATGCCTGATAAATACTTGAGCAAAAGTATGAGAGGAGTAAACATGACATTCCAAAATATCGAGGAAACAATGCCAAAAGTTTTGAATTCAAATTTGGGTTTTATTTGAATATTGGAAAAATGGATTTTTATAAAGTTTGGATTTTGCCTTTGGAAAAATGTTCAAATGATAGGGAATATTCCCCTGATCATTTTGGTATATATATGTCCTATATAAAATATTTATAGTTTATGTTTTATCTCTGTTTTTGTTTTATTAAAAAATAAATTAAAAAAAAACCCCCTCAGCGCCAGTCGCCATCGCCCAGCCATGAGGCACCAGCGCCAGCGGCCCACCTGCCCACCAGCGATCGAAGCCCACATGAGCCAAACGCCTCCCTCCCAAAACCCTTCGCCCGGCCACCCGCCGCTCCCTCTCTCTCTCTCGACGGCCTTGACCCCTTCTTCCTCCTCGCCCACGCCGCCAGCGCGCCGCCGCCGGATCCGTGAGATCCGGATGCCGATCCTCCCGATCGCCTCCCTTACCCGCCGAGGCCCCCTACTTAAACCCTCCCCGCACCCCATTCGCCCCTCCGGAGCCTCTCCTCTCTCTCTCACGCTCATGAGGAGCCGAGCCGACCGCCGCCGCCGTTTAAGTCGCCGTCGCCGCCCTAGCCCCTACCGACCTCCACCGACTCCACGGACCCCTCCCGAGCCCGTCTCGCACCTGGCTTGGCCACTCCACCGACCTCCCGACGACCGGAGAGGCCAGCGCCTCCGCCGCCGAGCTCCGTGTAAGCCGGAATCCCACCCCGCCGTCCGATTCGTAATCTACGGTCGAGATTAGACCCCCCCCCCCCCGAAGGGGTATGTTTTTATATAAAACCGGTTCGGTCGGTTTAGTTAGTCGGTTTATTTTAAGTTAGGTTTTTATTTAAATCGGCCGATTCGTTTAAAACCCTAGGCCCGTTTAGTTATATTACATATGTATGAAGTTTAGGCCCATTAGGCCCTTTTTCATTTATTTTCGTTTTTGTTTTAACAGAATAGTTCCTGTTTTGAAAAATTCATATCTTTTATTCTATTTAATATTTTTAGGTGATTCTTTTTTCTTGGTTTTCAAATTTTCTATAGTTTCTGTAGAAAATATATTTAGCTATGTTAAAATTAATTAAAATTGCTTTATTTTAGTTTTAGTCAGAATAGTAAATCTGTTATAACATGAGTTAGAAAAATTATTTTTGGATGATTCTTTTTGTCCCAACTTTATTTTGACATTGCCAAACCATAGGAATTAATTTGGGTATTTTAGGATTAATAAAAAATTAGTTTTAAGCAGAATCTTGTTAATCTTAATTAATTAACTAGCTCTGTTTTCCTATTATTTTAATTAGTAAAACAATTTATTTTTCACATGTGATTGATTATTCTAGGATAGTTTCTGTCACTTTATAGGATGAACTTTTATTTATATTAAATAAAACTTTTTATTTTATTTTTCTTAATATAAATTGAATTAGGCCTAATAGGAGTTTTATAATAGCTTTTAAATTGATTCTTTTGCTCCTAGTTGCATAATGCATTCTTTTCTGTTAGGTAACATAAAACCATGCCTAGGTTATGTTAAGAAAATTTTTGTTATATAAAACTATTTCTAGTTGTTGCTTGAAGTAGGAAAACCTTGAGTTGGATTTCTTCGAGTTTTCCTTTGGGTTTTGATTCGATTGTTTTGGTGTGTTATGTTACTATGTTATTGTGTTATGCTATGTGCTTATTAAGGTATTTGTTTGCCTCGGTAGAATTTCCGGAGTGCGAAGCTTGCTACCACGAATCCCTAGTTTTCGAAGATCGTCAACAAGGCAAGTCACTTTGACCATGCTTTCATACCTATGTTTTATTGCATTTAGTGGCAACTTTGCAATCACCCCTCAGTAGTGTTATTGAATCCTTGTAGTTGAGTAGTATGCATGAGGTAGGAACCCATCACCCCTGTTACCAAGCCCGGACGTTATTTATTTAAATGCTACGCTATAGTAGACGGGTTGGTATGAGTACTGGAGTGGTGTGAGAATGGAGGATTCTCGTCAATGACGACAACTCCATGATGGAATCTGCAAGGACTGCATCTTCAAGGCCTCAAGACTTCAAGACTCGAGACAGAATTCAATACACACTCTTTGGGTGAAGGACGGTTGACGGGCACCTGGAGAAACCGGTGGTTGGCGGGATGCATGGAGAAGCGCCATGACATCTTGCGGAAAGCTTCACCCTGACTCAAAGAGACGGAAGAATACTTCATGCCCGGAAGCTTACTGTGCAACCGCAAGTCATTATGGGCTCTGGCTTGGTTGACCTTAGTGGTGACTCTGGCTGGGACAAGACTAGCAGATGTAGAACTACGGTAGGATGGGATGAGTACCGAGCAAAGTGGTCGAGGAACTCTTGGAAGACCATGTTTGGTCATCTTGTTCTCAAACACCTGAAGTGCGAGAACGTAAAGAGAGGGATCGAATCTTGCGGGTAAAGTGTACAAACCTCTGCAGAGGGTTTAAACCTAATCGATTAGCCGTGTCCCGATTCACGGACAATTTGAGCATCTGGACTTGGATCTATCTCGAACTCTCAACACCGGATTGATAACTTAATTGTGGGCAACATATGATGATTTTGGGCTATGAGACATCGGTTGGCGGAACCATGTCATGATAGAAGAGTCCATAGTACAGACTTCATTTATTCCTTTGATGTAGGGAAAATAAATCAGCTTTTACGCATAAACAAAACTCGCACACGTGAGCCATAAAGCCATATTGCATATAGTATAGTTTTATCATCTGTTCTTTTATTGTGATCTTGCGGTACATTCAATGTCTTGACCTACACGGCTGCAACGTATCATGTTGCGAGATACTTTCTTCCGACGAGTAAGAATACAGTGCAGGTTACGGTCTACACTCAACCGCCGATGGCGTTGATGGGACTCCACACCGACTATTTGTTTTATTTGTGACTTATGAGGTATATATCAGTTTCGTTATTTATACATGTGATTGCACTTTGATATATACATTGATGTCTTGTGTGTGCCAAAGATACTGATCCGAGGATGGCACAGCAACACAGAGGCTTGACCGTCTGAGGTCGGGTCGCTACACTATCCAAAAGGAACTCGACGGTCCCACCAAGGATAGACCCGCATATTGAAACGCTTTTGCAAGGTGGATATCATTACATCAACATTACATAATAGATGGGGATACATACATAAGGCACAAATGCCACAAGAATACATCAACATCATATACAAGATCAACATCCGACTACGGATGAAACATAAACTGAAACTCAAACGACATCCACCCTGCTAGCCCAGGCTGCCGACCTGGAACCTATCCCCTGATCGAAGAAGAAGCAGAAGAAGAACTCCAACACAAGCAAACATCGCTCTCGCGTCATGATCATCGCATAATCTGCACCTGCAACTGTTGGTGTAGTAATCTGTGAGCCACGAGGACTCAGCAATCCCATTACCATGGGTATCAAGACTAGCAAAGCTTAATGGGAAAGGAAGGGGTGAAGTGGTGAGGTTGCAGCAGCGGCTAAGCATATATGGTGGCTAACATACGCAAATGAGAGCGAGAAGAGAAACAAAGGAACGGTCGCCAACTAGTAATGATCAAGAAGTGATCCTGAACTCCTACTTACGTCAGACATAACCCAGAAAACCGTGTACACTTCCCGGACTCCGCCGAGAAGAGACCATCACGGCTACACACGCGGTTGATGCGTTTTAATTCGGATCAGGTGTCAAGTTATCTACAACCGGACATTAACAAATTCCCATCTGCCACATAACCGCGGGCACTGCTCTCGAAAGTTTATACCTTATAGGGGTGTCCCAACTTAGCCCATGATAAGCTCTCGCGATCAACGAAGGATATTCCTTCTCCCCGGGAAGACCCGATCAGTCTCGGAATCCCGGCTACAAGACATTTCGACAGTAATAAAACAAGACTAGCAAAGCCGCCCGATGCGCCGACAATCCCAATAGGAGCTGCACATATCTCGTTCTCACGGCAACACCGGATGAGACATCCTACGAGTAAAACCAACCCTAAGTTTCCCCAAGGTGGCCCTGCAGTCTGCTCGTTTCGAACCAACACTTAGAGAAGCAGTGGCCCGGGGGGGGGCTAAATAAAGATGACCCTCGAGAGAGTGACTCCCAAGGGAAAAGTAGGTGGTGGTGAGGCAAATGGTAAAACCAAGGTTGGGCCTTCTTTGGAGGAGTCTTATTCAAAGCGAACTGTCAAGGGGTCCCATAAATCACCCGACCGCGTTAGGGACGCAAAATCCGGGAACATAATACCGATATGACGGAAACTAGGGCGGCAAGAGTGGAACAAAACACCAGGCATAAGGCCGAGCCTTCCACCCTTTACCAAGTATATAGATGCATTAATAATATAAGAGATATTGTGATATCCCAACCAAAATCCTGTCCACCATGGAGCAATCTTCAACTTCACCTGCAACTAGCAACGCTATAAGAGGGGCTGAGCAAAGCGGTAACATAGCCAAACAACGGTTTGCTGGGAAGGTGACAACGATTAGAGGTTCATGGCAATTTGGGAGGCTTGAGCAGCAAGTGATAGGTAGCGCAGCATAGCGATAGAACGAAGCAACTAGCATAGCAATGATAGTAGTGAGATCCAGGGTAGCGGTCATATTGCCTGAAATCCCACAAGGAAGAAGAACGAGTCCATGAAGAAGACGAAGCCACGAAGACGAACCAAGCGTAGATGAACGAATCCTCACGATCGCAACGAAACGGGAACTATCGAGAAGAAGCACACAACAAAGTAAACACACCACCCATGAACATGACAAGATGCACAACAAACATGATGCATGACAAATTTAGATGAGGCTACTCATGGCAAGAGATGATGCAAACAAGAACAACACATCAAGGCAAGTTTAAATGAGGCCGGGAACAACATATAACAATTTCGGTAAGTCCTCATATGCAAATTTCGAAATTGGTCCAGATCTGAATAAATTTATGTTCAAGTTGTTAAACAGCAATTTAAAATGCACCAAGATGATCTACACGAAATTCTAGTCAAGTTACATATAAAGTTCATTAAATTCGGAGCTACGGCCTAGAAGATATGAGCAAAACAAGATAAGCATGGCATTGATGCAAAATGCATACAAACATCAATAAAACACCTCAAAACAAGGATGCAACATGATAATATGAAGCTACATGCAAAATCACGCAAGTTTCATATAGAGCACACTCAAAACGGAGCAACGGTTCAACACATACACTCTATACAAGTTTAAAGGACAAGCTGTCCAAAACAGCAACTAGGCATATTGCAAGCATCAAAACACTATGCTACAGCACCTCAATATAAAAACAAAAGGCATGAACGTGATGTATAGGTAAAGCATGACAAAACATGAACACTGAGCTATCTCCAAAAATGACTAAAACATGCTCAAAATGACATGGCAAGATTGCAAATAATAACTGTTCAGACTTTGCAGAAAATAACATCAGGTTGCAATGTTTAGAGATATCAAACAACATGTTACAGGAACTTATCATGGCAAACAAAGGCATGGAATAAATCTACTAATTTCATAGAACAAAAGTCCTTTACTGACCATGAGCCAAAAAGGATCAGAAGATATGATGGCACCCATGTAAACATGGCAAATTATAATACAGATTCATACATGGCAGGAACAACAATAAGTAGGCATGTAGATGAGCTTGAACCACTCACCACAGAGCAATACATGGCATATCAAGGTAACCAACAGTAAGAAGACATATTTACTGAAGCTTAGCATGGCAAGAGCAAGTTCATAGAGTGCATGGATCACTAACAACAATCATGGCAACATTGAACTTAATGTTAACAGGCTGACAGCAACATTATTTAGCAATTTTGGAGCAAGATAACAACAAGTTACAGAAGGCTATAAATGTAACCATGGGCATGGATGGATAGAGCATGACATGTATAACAAAACATCCTTAGTGAACATCTCCAGATTATGCATATAATGACTTGTAGAAGCAGGTTAACATAGCATCATGATATAGCAGATTCAGACATGCAAAACAGCAACAGCAAGTACCCTACTTAACAAGCTTGATTCACTCACTACACAGCTCACAAAAATACATGGCAAGCGCCTCTGTAAAGATGGCATGACATATATCAAAACTCATGTAGAGCTCATGCTCATAGGATGCACACATCAAATGCAACAAAAATGACAAATCACCAAGTTATAACAGTTTCAGCAGGTTAACATCATATAGCACTCTTGCAACGAAGATTCAGGCATCAAGATGAGCTCAAATGAACATGGTGCAATGGAATGAAATATATTACTCGTCGAGGCGAACAATTTGACATATTACACGCGCAAAACGGAGCTACAGATGCAGAGATACGGCATGACGAACATGGCATGAAAATAACACAGATCTGGGGACTTAGACGAAAATCACCTCCGGAAAGTCAATCCGGGACGAGGATATCCGGGACGGTGCGGATCGGGACGGGGCGCCGTGTTTGGTTCGACGAGCGGGTGGATCTAATCCACCCGCGACGGATCTGGCTCCGTCGAAGCTCCGGCGAGCTTCGGCTCCAGCGTCCATGGCGGAGAGAGAGAGATCGGTTAGAGAGAGAGAGAGACTGGGTGAGGCAAGGGAGAAGAAGGGCGGCGAGGTCGGGCGGCTCACCGGAGGCGCGGCAGAGGAGGCGAGGCCAAGGAGATGGCCGACGGCGGGACCGGGCGCAGGCGCTTGGCGAAGCCCGGCGGAGGCGGACGCGGCCAGAGGCGGCGGGCGCCTTGCCCGGAGGATGGAAGCAGCGGCCATGGAGGCACCAGACGGGTCCGCGGAGGAGCAGGGAGGCCTCCGTGTGGCGGCGGACGGCGGCGAAGGCGGAGAGCCGAGGCGGCAGAGGAAACGCGCCGTGGCGGGCGGCGGCGAAGGCAAGACGGGTCTTGGCCGCTGGCGAGGCAAGTGGCAAGGAGGAGAGAGAGAGCCATGGGGACAGGTGGCAGGAGGCGATTGGATGAGGGAGGCGGCGGACATGTCCGCCGGGACGGACATGTCCGCGCGGCGCAGAGGAGACAAACTAGGGTTAGGGGGGATTTGACCGCGAATTTCGGGGGAGGGGGCTATTTGTAGGTAGAGGGAGCTAGGAGAGTCCAAATGAGGTGCGGTTTTCGGCCACGCGATCGTGATCGAACGACCGAGAGCATGGAGGGGGTTAGGATGGGTTTTGGGCCAGTTTGGAAGGGGTGTTGGGCTGCAAAGAGAAGGGGGCTTTTACGGTTACCCGGTTAACCGTTGGAGTATCAAACGACCTCCAAATGATCCGAAACTTGACAGGCGGTCTACGGGTGCTATACCAAGGCCGCTTGACAATCCTCGGTCCATTCCGAGACCGTTTAACACCCGCACATGAAAAGAGGCAAAAGGGGGCGCCGGGAGACATAGGAGTGCCGGATTGCAAAACGGACAACGGGGAAAATGCTCGGATGCATAAGACGAACACGTATGCACAATGAGATGCACATGATGACATGATATGAAATGCAGATGATGACATGGCAAAGTGCAACACGCAAGCACATGACATGGCAAAGACGGCGAATAACTGGCAGACACCTGGCTCATCGAATCCGGGGCGTTACAACACTCCTCCACTAACAAGAGATCTCGTCCCGAGATCTTAGGACCGAGACGGAAGGGAAAAAGGGATGAGGTGAAACAAGAAACGCAAGAGAGAAGAGGCAAAGAATCGAAAGCACTCGAGAAGAAGAGACGAACGACGAGAATGACGAGAATCGAAAGCTCACTGAATCAGATAGACTATGAAACCACTCCGGTTAGAACGAGATAAAAAATGAATAAGACTGAAAGGATTTAGGCAGCACTCCGGCTGAAACATGGAGGAATAGAACACGAGCTTAAGAAGATGGAATGAAACTTGATGAACTCTTGAAGAATGAATTAAATCATGAAGAACCACCATGAAGAACTCCGGTACAAAAAGGATGACGAGATAAAATGAAGGATGAAAGAATAGAAGAGCGTTGCGATGATTTAAATGGAGGTTCCGACGAAATGGCTGAGGAAATTGAACTCCGGGAAAAGAAAAGATGAAGACACTTAGAACCAAGAGATTATTCATCATGAACAATCTCCGAAGAAAAGAATTAATCAACTCGATGAAAGAAGAATAAGAATTACGTTATGCTTATCCTTCATCAATTAAATTGATGACAAGCGATGGATTTTGCATACTACTTATTCTTCTTGAAAAAGAATTGAGAAGTGACATATCGCAAACTTGAGAAGGTCTTCATGAACCACCGGTAGGATTGAAAGAACGAATGGATTGAAATGATAATCGAAGAAAAAGAATCTTGAACGAACCACCGTAAGAATTCAAAAATGACTGATAAAAGAGAATGAAACACCGGGAAGGATTAGAAGAACAAATATGCTAGAGGGGACTTAGATGCAAGAGAACGGGAAAAACTCGAGCCGATTAACGAACATTTGAACGACGCACCGGGATAAATAGAGAACGATAACTGGAATGAAGGCCTCCGGTGAAACGAAAAAGAAATCAACTCCTGAAATACTCCGGATGGATGGAAAGAATATCTGACAAATGGAATACTTCGAGATGATAGCATGAAACTAGAACCACGAATCTTCGGGAGAACGGGCAAGATTTAGAGGAAAAACTCTTCTTCAATCTTCAAATGATGACGAGAAACACCACCAAAATTACTGAGATACTCCGGGAGAACGAAAAGCAAAGAGGTTGAGCCAACAATGAAATGATTTGAAATTGATCTTGGAAAAGGCATCTAACTGATGAAATTCATTCTTACGTCAAACTTAAAAAAGAACTCTAGAATAACTCCGGAATAATTAGAAGAGTCAGGTAAGATCCTTGGAAAAGACCTGTGGGTTAGGGCCCACTGAAGAGAAAAACACCGTTGGAAAGGATTGTTGAAGAGATAGATGATGCACCGTAACAATTGAAAGATTTGAATGAGGTGACAACCTCGAATTAATTGGAACACAGACGAATCTCCTGAGATGTCTTGAACGCTCCGGAAGGATAAACTGGCGAGAGGCGAACGAGAAAATGGAAATATTTGAGCTGAGGGAAAGAATACGATCGACAACGAAAAACTTGAATTGGATCCACCGGAAAAAGAAAAAAAGGGATGAAGAATGACGAACAAGACGAGAATTCACCGGTTGAAATAATTGAGGGTAGACTGAAGAGGCTCCGTACGAATGAAATTGATGGTCGAAACAGACTCAAACTCCGGGAAGAAAAAGGGTGGGAGGGCGGGAAAAACAAAGGCAACTTGGAAGGGGAAATCGACGAATACCTTAAAGAGAGAACACCGGTTGAAAGAAAGCAAAGGCTTCACACGAGTAGGATGGATACTCGGTTACGGACTCCGGTTCCGAGAAGAAGAAGGGGTGGGCGGGTGGGAAAAACAAGGACAACTTCGGACAGGGAAAACAACGTCGTGGAGGAAGAACTGAGGGTTGATCTCGCGAAAGACAAAGAGGTTCTAGTCAACTTGACGAGAGATGCACCGGATCAAAAGAGCTGAGACCCAACGAACGAAAAACTAACCACGTGATCCTAAAGAAAAATTTGAAGGGGAAGAGGAGTAGTTCAAAACACCTACGTCAAGATTCCTGACCAGAGCGACGAAGGGGCTGAGGAGTAAAAAGAAATCCTACTCTCCGATATAACTAGACTCCAAAAATAGTTTTCTAGACTCAACAACGGCCAAACTACACGATCAATCAAGGGGGCTCCTAAGGTCGGTCGAGGCTCTGATACCAACTTATCACGCCCAATATGCGAGCCTATCCAAAAGGAACTCGACGGTCCCACCAAGGATAGACCCGCATATTGAAACGCTTTTGCAAGGTGGATATCATTACATCAACATTACATAATAGATGGGGATACATACATAAGGCACAAATGCCACAAGAATACATCAACATCATATACAAGATCAACATCCGACTACGGATGTAACATAAATGAAACTCAAACGACATCCACCTCGCTAGCCCAGCTGTCGACACGAACCTATCCCCGATCAAGAAGAAGCGGAAGAAGAACTCCAACACAAGCAACCATCGCTCTCGCGTCATGATCATCGCATAATCTGCACTGCAACTGTTGGTGTAGTAATCTGTGAGCCACGAGGACTCAAACAATCCCATTACCATGGGTATCAAGACTAGCAAAGCTTAATGGGAAAGGAAGGGGTGAAGTGGTGAGGTTGCAGCAATGCTAAGCATATATGGTGGCTAACATACGCAAATGAGAGCGAGAAGAGAAACAAAGGAACGGTCGCCAACTAGTAATGATCAAGAAGTGATCCTGAACTCCTACTTATGTCAGACATAACCCAGAAAACCGTGTTCACTTCCCGGACTCCGCCGAGAAGAGACTGTTGGAAATATGCCCTAGAGGCAATAATAAATTAGTTATTATTATATTTCCTAGTTCATGATAATCGTTTATTATCCATGCTATAATTGTATTGATAGGAAACTCAGATATATGTGTGGGTATATAGACAACACCATGTCCCTAGTAAGCCTCTAGTTGACTAGCTCGTTAATCAATAGATGGTTACGGTTTCGACCATGGACATTGGATGTCATTGATAACGGGATCACATCATTAGGAGAATGATGTGATGGACAAGACCCAATCATAAGCCTAGCACAGATCGTAGTTCAGTATGCTAAAGCTTTTCTAAAATGTCAAGTATCATTTCCTTAGACCATGAGATTGTGCAACTCCGGATACCGTAGGAATTCTTTGGGTGTACCAAACGTCACAATAAACCGGGTGGCTATAAAGGTGCATTACAGGTATCTCCAAAAGGGTGCATTGGTTGGTACGAATCGAGGCTGGATTTGTCACTCCGTAAACGGAGAGGTATCTCTGGGCCCACTCGGTAGGACATCATCATAATGTGCACAATGTGACCAAGGGCTTGATCACGGGATGATGTGTTACGGAACGAGTAAAGAGACTTGCCGGTAACGAGATTGAACAAGGTATCGGATACCGACGATCGAATCTCGGGCAAGTACAATACCGCTAGACAAAGGGAATTGTATACGGGATTGATTGAGTCCTTGACATCGTGGTTCATCCGATGAGATCATCGTGGAACATGTGGGAGCCAACATGGGTATCCAGATCCTCCGTTGGTTATTGACCGGAGAACGTCTCGGTCATGTCAAGATGGTTCCCGAACCCGTAGGGTCTACACTTAAGGTTCGACGACGCTAGGGTTATAAAGGAAGTTTGTATGTGGTTACCGAATGTTGTTGGAGTTCGGATGAGATCCCGGACGTCACGAGGAGTTCGGAATGGTCCGGAGGTAAAGAATTATATGTGGGAAGTCCTGTTTTGGTCACCGGAAAAGTTTGGGTTTTAGCGGTAATGTCTGGGACCACCGGAGGTCCGGGGTCCACCAAGTGGGGCCACCAGCCGGAGGGCTGCATGGGCCAAGTGTGGGAGGGACCAGCTCGGTGGGCTGGTCGCGCCCCCAAGGGCCCAAGGCGCCTAGGGTTTGGGAAGGCGCCCACCCAGCTTGGGGGCAAGTTCCCCTCTCCCCCTTGGCCGCCACCCATAGATGGGATTGGGGCTGCCGCACCCTTGGGGTGGAAACCCTAGAGGGGCGAACCCCTCCCTCTCCCTATATATAGTTGAGGTCTTGAGGGCTGCCAACACATGAGTTTTCACCTCTCCGGCGCAGCCCTATCTCTCTCCCTTCTCCTCTCCCGGAGGTGCTTGGCGAGAAGCCTGCAGGATTGCCACGCCTCCACCACCACCACGCCGTTGTCTGCTGCTGCTGGATGGAGTCTTCCTCAACCTCTCCTCTCTCCTTGCTGGATCAAGGCATGGGAGACGCCACCGGCTGTACGTGTGTTGAACGCGGAGGTGCTGTCCGTTCGGCACTAGGATCATCGGTGATTTGGATCACGACGAGCACGACTCCATCAACCCCGTTCTCTTGAACGCTTCGCTTAGCGATCTACAAGGGTATGTAGATGCACTCTCCTTCCCTCATTGCTGGTTTCTCCATAGATAGATCTTGGTGACACGAGGAAAATTTTGAATTTCGCCACGTTCCCCAACAAAGGGTATCGAGCTAGGTCTATTGCGTAGATTCATTGCACGAGTAGAACACAAAGTAGTTGTGGGCGTTGATTTTGTTCAATATGCTTGCCGTTACTAGTCCAATCTTGTTTCGACGGTATTGTGGGATGAAGCGGCCGGACCGACCTTACACGCATTTCACGTGAGACCGGTTCCACCGATCGACATGCACTTGGTGCATAAGGTGGCTAGTGGGTGCCGTCTCCCACTTTAGTCGGATCGGATGCGATGAAAAGGGTCCTTATGAAGGGTAAATAGCAATTGACATATCACGTTGTGGTTTTGCGAGGTAAGAAACGTTTTGCTAGAAACCCATAGCAGCCACGTAAAACATGCAAACAACAATTAGAGGACATCTAACTTGTTTTTGCAGGGTATGCTATGTGATGTGATATGGGCAAGAAGAATGTGATGAATGATATGTGATGTATGAGATTGATCATGTTCTTGTAATAGGAATCACGACTTGCATGTCGATGAGTATGACAACCGGCAGGAGCCATAGGAGTTGTCTTTATTTATTGTATGACCTGCGTGTCATTATACAACGCCATGTAATTACTTTACTTTATTGCTAACCGTAGCCATAGTAGTAGAAGTAATAGTTGGCGAGACAACTTCATGAAGACACGATGATGGAGATCATGGTGTCATGCCGGTGACGATGATGATCATGGAGCCCCGAAGATGGAGATCAAAAGGAGCAAAATGATATTGGCCATATCATGTCACTATTTGATTGCATGTGATGTTTATCATGTTTATGCATCTTATTTGCTTAGAACAACGGTAGTAAATAAGATGATCCCTCATTAAAATTTCAAGAAGGTGTTCCCCCTAACTGTGCACCATTGCGGAAGTTCGTCGTTTCGAAGCACCACGTGATGATCGGGTGTGATAGATTCTTACGTTCACATACAACGGGTGTAAGCCAGATTTACACACGCAGAACACTTAGGTTAACTTGACGAGCCTAGCATGTACAGACATGGCCTCGGAACACAAGAGACCGAAAGGTCAAGCATGAGTCGTATAGTAGATACGATCAACATGAAGATGTTCACCGATGATGACTAATCCGTCTCACGTGATGATCGGACACGGCCTAGTTGACTCGGATCATGTAATCACTTAGATGACTAGAGGGATGTCTATCTGAGTGGGAGTTCATGAGATGAACTTAATTATCCTGAACATAGTCAAAAGATCTTTGCAAATTATATCGTAAGCTCGCGCTTTAGTTCCACTGTTTAGATATGTTCCTAGAGAAAATATAGTTGAAAGTTGATGATGGCGATTATGCGGACGAAGAGAAAGCTTATGTCCTTAATGCACCGCTCGGTGTGTTGAACCCCAAACGCCGTCTGTGGATGTTGCGAACATCAGACATACACGTTTTGATAACTACGTGGTAGTTCGGTTAAATGGTTTAGAGTAAAGGCACCAAAGACGTTTCTCGAAACATATAAGATGTTTCGAGGGCTGAAATTGGGATTTCAGGCTTGTGCCCACGTCAAAAGGTATAAGACCTCCGACGATTTTCTTAGCCTGCAAACTAAGGGAGAAAAGCTCAATCGTTGAGCTTGTGCTCAGATTGTCTGAGTGCAACAATCACTTGAATCGAGTGGGAGTTGATCTTCCAGATGAGATAGTGATGTTTCTCCAAAGTCATTGCCACCAAGCTGCTAGAGCTTCGTGATGAACTATAACATGTCAGGGATAGATATGATGATCCTTGAGGTATTCACGATGTTTGACACCGCGAAAGTAGAAATCAAGAAGGAGCATCAATTGTTGATGGTTGGTGAAACCACTAGTTTCAAGAAGGGCAAGGGCAAGAAGGGACACTTCATGAAACGGCTAATCGATTGTCGCCCAAATGAAGAAACCCAAGGTTGAACCCAAACCCGAGACTAAGTGCTTCGTAATAAGGGGAACAGCCAACGGAGCAGAATTACCCTAGATACTTGGTAGATAAGAAGGATGGCAAGGTCGATAGAAGTATATTGATATACATTATGTTAATGTGTACTTTACTAGTACTCCTAGTAGCACCAGGTATTAGATACCGGTTCGGTTGCTAAGTGTTAGTAACTCAAACAAAAGCTACGGAATAAACGGAGACTAGCTAAAGGTGAGCTGCGATACGTGTTGGAAGTGTTTCCAAGGTTGATGTGATCAAGCATCGCACGCTCCCTCTACCATCGAGATTGGAGTTAAACCTAAAATTATTATTTGGTGTTTGCGTTGAGCATAGACATGATTGGATTATGTCTAACATAATACGTCTGTTATTCATTTAAGGAGAATAATGGTTACTCTATTTATTTGAATAAATACCTTCAATGGTCTTGCACCTAAAAGAATGGTTTATTGAATCTCGATCGTAGTGATACACATTTCCATGCCAAAAGATATAAGATAGTGATGATAGTACCACTTATTTGTGGCAATCGCCATGTAAGTCATATTGGTGTAAACGCATGAAGAAGCTCCATGTTGATGGATCTTTGGACTCACTCGTTTTGAAAAGTTTGAGATATGCGAACCATGTCTATTGGTGTATACGCATGAAGAAACTCCATGCAGATGGATCGTTTGGACTCACTTGATTTTGAATCACTTGAGATATGCAAATCATACCACATGGGCAAGATGACTGAAAAGCCTCGGTTTCAGTAAGATGGAACAAGATAGCAACTTGTTGGAAGTAACACATTTTGATGTGTGCGGTCCAATGAGTGCTGAGGCATGTAGTGAATATCGTTATGTTCTTACTTCACGGATGATTTAAGTAGATACCGAGTGTATTTACTTGATGAAACACAAGTCTGAATTATTGAATGGTTCAAGTAATTTCAGAGTGAAGTTAAAGATCATCGTGACAAGAGGATAAAATGTCTATGATATGATCATAGAGATGAGTATCTGAGTTCTGAGCTTTGCACGCTATTAAGACATTGTGGAAATTGTTTCACAATTAATACCTACCGAACACCATAGTGTGATGGTGTGTCCGAACATCATAGTTGCACCCTATTAGATATGGTGCGTACCATGATGTCTCTTATCGAATTACCACTATCGTTCATGGGTTAGGCATTAGAGACAACCGCACTCATTTTAATAGGGCACCACGTAATTCCGTTGAGACGGCACTGTTTGAACTATGGTTTGGAGAAACCTAAGTTGTCGTTTCTTAAAAGTTTGGGGCTGCGACGCTTATGTGAAAAAGTTTCATCGTGATAAGCTCGAACCCAAAACGGATAAATGCATCTTCATAGGACACCCAAAACAGTTGGGTATACATCCTATCTCAAGATCCGGAAGCAAAAGTAATTGTTTCTAGAAACGGGTCCTTTCTCGAGGAAAAGTTTCTCTCGAAAGAATTGAGTGGGAGGATGGTGGAGACTTGATGAGGTTATTGAACCATCACTTCAACTAGTGTGCAGCAGGGCATAGGAAGTTGTTCCGGTGGCACCTACACCAATTGAAGAAGAAGCTTATGATAGTGATCATAAAGCTTCAGATCAAGTCACTACCGAACCTTGTAGGACGACAAGGACGCGTACTGCTTCGGATTGGTACGGTGATCCTGTCTTGAATGTCATGTTGCTAGACAACAATGAACCTACGAGCTATGGAGAAGCAATGGTGGGCCCATATTCCAACAAATGGTTAGAAGCCATGAAATCCGAGATAGGATCCATGTACCAGAACAAAGCATGGACTTTGGTGGACTTGCCCGATAGGCAAGCCATTGAGATAAATGGATCTTTAAGAAGAAGACGGACGTGGACGGTAATGTCATCGCTCACTGAAGCTCGACTTGTGGCGAAGAGTTTTCACAAGTTCAAGGAGTTGACTACGATGAGATTTTCTCATCCGTAGCGATGCTTAAGTCCGTCGGAATCATGTTAGCATTAGTTGCATTTATGAAATTTGGCGATGGATGTCAAAACGAGTTTCCTTACCAGTCTTCATAAGGAAAGGTTGTATGTGATACAATCGAAAGTTTTTGTCGATCCTAAGGATGCTAAAAGGTATGCTGGCTCCAATGATCCTTCTAAGGACCGGAGTAAGCATCTCGGAGTTGGAATGTGCGCTTTGATGAGATGATCAAAGATTTTGGGTTTATACAAAGTTTATGAGAAACTTGTATTTCCAAAGAAGTGAGTGGGAGCACTATAGAATTTTCGATGAGTATATGTTGTTGACATATTGTTGATCGAAATGATGTAGAATTTCCGAAAGCATACAGGTTATTTGAAAGGTGTTTTTCAAGTGAAAACCTGGATTAAGCTGCTTAAACATTGAGCATCAAGATCTATGAGAATAGATCAAAACGCTAAATGATACTTTCAAATGAGCACATACCTTGACATGATCTTGAAGGTGTTCAAGATGGGTCACCAAAGAAGGAGTTCTTGCACGAGATGTAAGGTATGAAGTTAAGACTTAAAGCTCGACCACGGCAGAAAAGAGAGAAAGGACGAAGGTCGCCCCTATGCTTTAGACGTAGGCTCTATAGTATGCTATTGTGTACCGCACCGAAGTGTGCCTTGCCATGAGTCACGATCAAGGGTACAAGAATGATCCAGAATGGGGATCATTGGACAGTGGTCAAAATTGTCCTTGGAGTAAATAAGGACATGTTTCTCGATTATGGAGGTGATAAAGAGTTCGGCGTAAAGGGTTACGCCGATGCAAGCTTTGACACCTATCCGAATGACTCGGATAGCAAACCGGATACGATAGTGGAGCAACCATTTGGAATAGTTTGAAATGGGCGTGGAAGCAGCATTTATAATATGACCTAGAAATTTGCAAAGCACACACGGATCTGAAAGGTTCAGATCCGCTGACTAAAACCTCTCTCACAAGCAAAACATGATCAAACCCCGTAACTCATTGAGTCTTAATCACATGATGATGTGAACTAGTTTAATGACACTAGTAAACTCTTTGGATGTTGGTCACATGGCGATGTGACCTGTGAGTGTTAATCACATGGCGATGTGAACTAGATTATTGACTCTAGTGCAAGTGGGAGACTGTTGGAAATATGCCCTAGAGGCAATAATAAATTAGTTATTATTATATTTCCTAGTTCATGATAATCGTTTATTATCCATGCTATAATTGTATTGATAGGAAACTCAGATACATGTGTGGGTATATAGACAACACCATGTCCCTAGTAAGCCTCTAGTTGACTAGCTCGTTAATCAATAGATGGTTACGGTTTCCGACCATGGACATTGGATGTCATTGATAACGGATCACATCATTAGGAGAATGATGTGATGGACAAGACCCAATCCTAAGCCTAGCACAGATCGTGTAGTTCAGATGCTAAAGCTTTTCTAAAATGTCAAGTATCATTTCCTTAGACCATGAGATTGTGCAACTCCCGGATACCGTAGGAATGCTTTGGGTGTACCAAACGTCACAACGAATCGGGTGGCTATAAAGGTGCATTACGGTATCTCCGAAAGTGTCATTGGGTTGGCACAAATCGAGGCTGGATTTGTCACTCCGTAAACGGAGAGGTATCTCTGGGCCCACTCGGTAGGACATCATCATGATGTGCACAATGTGACCAAGGGGTTGATCACGGATGATGTGTTCTGAACGAGTAAAGAGACTTGCCGTAACGAGATTGAACAAGGTATCGGATACCGACGATCGAATCTCGGGCAAGTACAATACCGCTAGACAAAGGGAATTGTATACGGGATTGATTGAGTCCTTGACATCGTGGTTCATCCGATGAGATCATCGTGGAACATGTGGGAGCCAACATGGGTATCCAGATCCGCTGTTGGTTCTTGACGGAGAACGTCTCGGTCATGTTCAGATGGTTCCCGAACCCGTAAGGTCTACACACTTAAGGTTCGATGACGCTAGGGTTATAAAGGAAGTTTGTATGTGGTTACCGAATGTTGTTCGGAGTCCCGGATGAGATCCTGGACGTCACGAGGAGTTCCGGAATGGTCCGGAGGTAAAGAATTATATATGGGAAGTCATGTTTTGGTCACCGGAAAAGTTTCAGGTTTTATCGGTAATGTACCGGGACCACCGGGAGGGTCCCGGGGGTCCACCAAGTGGGGCCACCAGCCCCGGAGGGCTGCATGGGCCAAGTGTGGGAGGGGACCAGCACCAACGCTGGTGCGCCCCCCCCCCCCCCCAAAAAAAGGGCCCAAGGCGCCTAGGGTTTGGGGAAGGGGCGCCCCACCTAGCTTGGGGGGGCAAGTTTCCCCCTCTCCCCCCCTTGGCCGCCACCCATAGATGGGATTGGGGGCTGCCGCACTCCTTGGGGTGGAAACCCTAGAGGGGGCGCACCCCCCTCCCTCTCCCCTATATATAGTTGAGGTCTTGAGGGCTGCCAACACATGAGTTTTCACCTCTCCTGGCGCAGCCCTACCTCTCTCCCTTCTCCTCTCCCGCAGGTGCTTGGCGAAGCCCTGCAGGATTGCCACGCTCCTCCACCACCACCACGCCGTTGTGCTGCTGCTGGATGGAGTCTTCCTCAACCTCTCCCTCTCTCCTTGCTGGATCAAGGCATGGGAGACGTCACCGGCTGTACGTGTGTTGAACGCGAGGTGCCGTCCGCTCGCACTAGGATCATCGGTGATTTGGATCACGACGCAGTACGACTCCATCAACCCCGTTCTCTTGAACGCTCGCTTAGCGATCTACAAGGGTATGTAGATGCACTCTCCTTCCCCTCGTTGCTGGTTTCTCCATAGATAGATCTTGGTGACACGTAGGAAAATTTTGAATTTCTGCTACGTTCCCCAACAGAGACCATCACGGCTACACACGCGGTTGATGCGTTTTAATTCGGATCAGGTGTCAAGTTATCTACAACCGGACATTAACAAATTCCCATCTGCCACATAACCGCGGACACGGCTCTCGAAAGTTTATACCCTGCAAGGGTGTCCCAACTTAGCCCATGATAAGCTCTCGCGATCAACAAAGGATATTCCTTCTCCCCGGGAAGACCCGATCAGTCTCGGAATCCCGGCTACAAGACATTTCGACAGTAATAAAACAAGACCAGCAAAGCCGCCCGATGCGCCGACAATCCCGATAGGAGCTGCACATATCTCTTTCTCAGGGCAACACCGGATGAGACATCCTACGAGTAAAATCAACCCTCAAGTTTCCCCAAGGTGGCCCCGCAGTCTGCTCGTTTCGAACCAGCACTTAGAGAAGCACTGGCCCGGGGGCTAAATAAAGATGACCCTCAAGAGAGCGACTCCCAAGGGAAAAGTAGGTGGTGGTGAGGCAAATGGTAAAACCAAGGTTGGGCCTTCTTTGGAGGAGTCTTATTCAAAGCGAATCGTCAAGGGGGTCCCATAAATCACCGACCGTGTTGGGACGCAAAATCCGGGAACATAATACCGATATGACGGAAACTAGGCGGCAAGAGTGGAACAAAACACTGCATAAGGCCGAGCCTTCCACCCTTTACCAAGTATATAGATGCATTAATAATATAATAGATATTGTGATATCCCAACCAAAATCCTGTCCACCATGGAGCAATCTTCAACTTCACCTGCAACTAGCAACGCTATAAGAGGGCTGAGCAAAGCGGTAACATAGCCAAACAACGGTTTCTTTGGGAAGGTGACAACGATTAGAGGTTCATGGAAATTTGGGAGGCTTGAGCTGCAAGTGATAGGTAGCGCAGCATAGCGATAGAACGAAGCAACTAGCATAGCAATGATAGTAGTGAGATCCAGGGTAGCGGTCATCTTGCCTGAAATCCCGCAAGGAAGAAGAACGAGTCCATGAAGAAGACGGCCACGAAGACGAACCAAGCGTAGATGAACGAATCCTCACGATCGCAACTAAACGGAACTATCGAGAAGAAGCACACAACAAAGTAAACACACCACCCATGAACATGACAAGATGCACAACAAACATGATGCATGACAAATTTAGATGAGGCTACTCATGGCAAGAGATGATGCAAACAAGAACAACACATCAAGGCAAGTTTAAATGAGGCCGGAACAACATATAACAATTCCCGGTAAGTCCTCATATGCAAATTTCGAAATTGGTCCAGATCTGAATAAATTTATGTTCAAGTTGTTAAACAGCAATTTAAAATGCACCAAGATGATCTACACGAAATTCTAGTCAAGTTACATATAAAGTTCATTAAATTCGGAGCTACGGCCTAGAAGATATGAGCAAAACAAGATAAGCATGGCATTGATGCAAAATGCATACAAACATCAATAAAATACCTCAAAACAAGGATGCAACATGATAATATGAAGCTACATGCAAAATCACGCAAGTTTCATATAGAGCACACTCAAAACGGAGCAACGGTTCAACACATACACTCTATACAAGTTTAAAGGACAAGCTGTCCAAAACAGCAACTAGGCATATTGCAAGCATCAAAACACTATGCTACAGCACCTCAATATAAAAACAAAAGGCATGAACGTGATGTACAGGTAAAGCATGACAAAACATGAACACTGAGCTATCTCCAAAAATGACTAAAACATGCTCAAAATGACATGGCAAGATTGCAAATAATAACAGTTCAGACTTTGCAGAAAATAACATCAGGTTGCAATGTTTAGAGCTATCAAACAACATGTTACAGGAACTTATCATGGCAAACAAAGGCATGGAATAAATCTACTAATTTCATAGAACAAAAGTCCTTTACTGACCATGAGCCAAAAAGGATCAGAAGATATGATGGCACCCATGTAAACATGGCAAATTATAATACAGATTCATACATGGCAGGAACAACAATAAGTAGGCATGTAGATGAGCTTGAACCACTCACCACAGAGCAATACATGGCATATCAAGGTAACCAACAGTAAGAAGACATATTTACGAAGCTTAGCATGGCAAGAGCAAGTTCATAGAGTGCATGGATCACTAACAACAATCATGGCAACATTGAACTTAATGTTAACAGGCTGACAGCAACATTATTTAGCAATTTTGGAGCAAGATAACAACAAGTTACAGAAGGCTATAAATGTAACCATGGGCATGGATGGATAGAGCATGACATGTATAACAAAACATCCTTAGTGAACATCTCCAGATTATGCATATAATGACTTGTAGAAGCAGGTTAACATAGCATCATGATATAGCAGATTCAGACATGCAAAACAGCAACAGCAAGTACCCTACTTAACAAGCTTGATGCACTCACTACACAACTCACAAAAATACATGGCAAGCGCCCCTGTAAAGATGGCATGACATATATCAAAACTCATGTAGAGCTCATGCTCATAGGATGCACACATCAAATGCAACAAAAATGACAAATCACCAAGTTATAACAGTTTCAGCAGGTTAACATCATATAGCACTCTTGCAACGAAGATTCAGGCATCAAGATGAGCTCAAATGTACATGGTGCAATGGAATGAAATATAGTACTCGTCTAGGCGAACAATTTGACATATTACATGCGCAAAACGGAGCTACGGATGCAGAGATACGGCATGACGAACATGGCATGAAAATAACACAGATCTGGGGACTTAGACGAAAATCACCTCCGGAAAGTCAATCCGGGACGAGGATATCCGGGACGGAGCGGATCTGGACGGGGCGCCGTGTTTGGTTCGACGAGTGGGTGGATCTCATCCACCCGCGGTGGATCTGGCTCCGGCGAAGCTCCGGCGAGCTTCGGCTCCGGCGTCCATGGCGGAGAGAGAGATCGGTTAGAGAGAGAGAGAGAGAGAGCCGGCGGGGACAGGTGGCAGGAGGCGATTGGATGAGGGGGCGGCGGCGGACATGTCCGGCCGGGGACGGACATGTCCGGCGCGGCGCAGAGGAGAAAAACTAGGGTTAGGGGGGATTTGACCGCGAATTTCGGGGAAGGGGGCTATTTGTAGGTAGAGGGAGCTAGGAGAGTCCAAATGAGGTGCGGTTTTCGGCCACGCGATCGTGATCGAACGACCGAGAGCATGGAGGGGGTTAGGATAGGTTTTGGGCCAGTTTGGAAGGGGTGTTGGGCTGCAAAGAGAAGGGGGCTTTTACGGTTACCCGGTTAACCGTTGGAATATCAAACGACCTCCAAATGATCCGAAACTTGACAGGCGGTCTACGGGTGCTATACCAAGGCTGCTTGACAAACCTCGGTCCATTCCGAGACCGTTTAACACCCGCACATGAAAAGAGGCAAAAGGGGGCGCCGGGAGACATATAAGTGCCGGATTGCAAAACGGACAACGGGGAAAATGCTCGGATGCATAAGACGAACACGTATGCACAATGAGATGCACATGATGACATGATATGAAATGCAGATGATGACATGGCAAAGTGCAACACGCAAGCACATGACATGGCAAAGACGGCGAATAACTGTCAGACACCTGGCGCATCGAATCTGGGGCGTTACACCGGGACCCGAGGACGTAGAGCAGAAAGGGGAGCAAAGGCGAGAGAGAAGAGGCACGCGGGGACCTCGCCGGGCAACCTCTCGTCTGCCGATGCGCGGACCTAACATCGCACCAGGAAGCGGGTCCTGACCCCCGAGATAAGTCACCCTCCGGAAACACTGGCTATCACAGCACCGGCCCCGCACCTAATGCAATCCTGTGTTAGCAACGTCGTGCTCCTTTCTCACCAAACGATGGTTGCTTGAGCGCTAAAGGGGACCTCCTGAGCATCGCGACTCAGGGGATCTTATTGGACCCCGGGCCACTCACCTCCTGGCCTTGACCACGGCATCGTGACCTGGCATACCAGCGACGGCTAAAGCCTGCCTTGGGACCGGGACCTGTCGGCGCAGAGCACCAAGCCCTCGTGAGGTTCGAAAGGAAGAACTAAGCTAAGACGGAATGAGCATCTCGCACTACTTCACGGCAAGGACTATATTAACAAACGGAACCACATGCACCTTACAAGCCCCCATGGGGCGCGCTTTTCGATTCCTCGCAGGGAACAGAGGGAGCAGATCCTAAAGAACGTTAACTACACGCGCCTCCACGAGAGATGCCATCATCAACAGTGGGTCGTCAAGCACCGGCGACCTCCACGATCATAGGTAATCATGACCCGCTTTGCATGCAGGGACTTGTCAATTAGTGCAGTTGCCGAGGCGTCATGGGGAAGCAGGGACGCCCACGTCCAATCAACCGCCACGCGGCGCCCAAAGCGGCAGTTGTTAGGGCTCGCAGGCGCCAGACTTGCCCTTCGCTTCTCTCGCTCAGCCAAGTCCAGCGCGCTTGGGCTGGGGCTATTGTCGGCGTTCGGGAACGGGGTACCCAGACTTGCTCGCTGCGGCGCGGCGTGGCTCAAGGGGTGGCCAAAGACGCCCAACTTCATCAAGACAAGCTCAAGACCTCGCGAGGGCCAAGCCTCATGGGCGGACGACAGAAGCTTCCTCGAGCACGGCCTCGTAAGGCTGGCTCGCGAGGAGGCGGAGAGATCAAGGCGGGTACCTCACGAGGTGCCCATGACGCAAGCCATGACGACCAAGGGCGCCGGTGGGCGCCACCAGCCAGAATGTCCTCATTTCCTCTTTGGTGCAAAGGGGGCAAGCGCAGGCGAGAGCATCAAGCAACGACACCCGTTTCGGTGCAACAAGACCAAGACCGTCGCAACGGCAGGAAGGAAGTCATTGTGGAGCCCAAGCCAGCGTCACCACCAGAGCCTTTGACAAGCGAGGACCAACTTTAGTCAGGATAAGTGTACTAGATGTTCCCCTTCAAAATGGCTAATTGTTGGCGCCCTTCCCGCTCTATATTTGGGAAGAGGCTCAGGGCCTTTGCCTATAAATAGGACTAGCCACCCACAGGGTAGAGGCATCTCGGAGACATCTTGGAGAGATCCAGACATCTCGCCTCATCTTAGCTCGATCCAATCCGATCGAGAGCCTAGACACAAGAACACCTCACCCTTGCGAGGTTGTTCTTCCCTGTATTGTTCATCAGCCCAAGAGGCAATCCACCACACCACAAACTAGAGTAGGGTATTACACCACAATGGTGGCCCGAACTAGTATAAACCCTGTGTCTCTTGTGTTGTTCCTTTCATAGTTTAGATCCTAGCGAGGCGGCGAGGTGCAGGTAGGTAGGGGGTGAGATCTCCGCGCGCACCCCAGAGTTTGAACCTAGAGGGTCTGCCGGAACCCAAAATCCGACAAATATGTGTTTTGCTTGGAGCGTCTTGTATTATTTGCGTCTTTGCTTGTTAGTTTACCACAATCATCCTTGTTGTACACACCTTTTGAGAGAGCCATACATGATTTGGAATTTGTTAGAATACTCTATGTGCTTCACTTATATCTTTTGAGCTTGATAATTTTTGCTCTAGTGCTTCACTTAGATATTTTAGAGCACGGTGGTGGATTTGTTTTAAAGAAACTCGATCTCTCATGCTTCACTTAGATTATTTTGAGAGTCGTTAATAGCATGGTAATTTGCTTATTGTTAATATACTTAGTGTTCAAGATATGTGAAACTTCCTTTTGAGTGAATTGAATACTAAGATAAATTTAATGCTTGATAATTGTTTTGAGATATGGAGTAATAATATCAAAGTCGTGCTAGTTGATAATTGTGAATTTGAGAAATACTTGTGTTAAAGTTTGCAAGTCCCGTAGCATGCACGTATGGTTAAGGTTGTGTAACAAATTTGAAACATGAAGTGTACCTGGCTTGTGCATCCTTATGAGTGGCGGTCGGGGGCGAGCGATGGTCTTTTCCTACCAATCTATCCCCCTAGGAGCATTGCGCGTAGTACTTGATTTTTGATGGCTTCTAAATTTTTGCAATAAGTATATGAGTTCTTTTGACTAATGTTGAGTCCGTGGGTTATATGCACTTTTACCTTTCCGCATTTGCTAGCCTCTTCGGTACCGTGCATTGCCCTTTCTCACCTTGAGAGTTGGTGCAAACTTCGCCGGTGCATCCAAACCCCGTGATATGATACGCCCTTTCACACATAAAGCTCCTTATATCTTCCTCAAAACAACCACCATACCTACCTATTATGGCATTTCCATAGCCATTCTGAGATATATTGCCATGCAA
The DNA here is from genome assembly GCA_021605205.1 of Aegilops longissima. Lineage (NCBI taxonomy): Eukaryota > Viridiplantae > Streptophyta > Magnoliopsida > Poales > Poaceae > Aegilops > Aegilops longissima. The sequence continues at coordinate 486,619,935 of CM038676.1, read as the reverse complement.
CTTCCATCATCATTATTATGACATACATTACTTTTGTCATATTGAAATTGCATGATCATGTAGTTGACATCGTATTTGTGGCAAAGCCACCATGCATTATTTTCCATAAATGTCACTCTTGATTCATTGCACCATCCCGGTACACCGCCGGAGGCATTCATATAGAGTCATATTTTGTTCTAAGTTTCTAGTTGTAATTGTTAAGTTGTAAGAGAAATAAAAGTGTGATGATCATCATTATTACAGCATTGTGCCAAGTGAGGAAAGGATGATGGAGACTATGATTCCCCCATAAGTCGGGATGAGACTCCGGACGAAAAAAAAAGAGCAAGGCCAAAAAAAAGAGAAAGGCCCAAAAAGAGAGAGAAAAAGAGAGAAGGGACAATGCTACTATCCTTTTACCACACTTGTGCTTCAAAGTAGCACCTTGTAGCGAGTCTCATATATTGTGCTTCAAAGTAGCACTAAGATCTTCATGATAGAGAGTCTCTCATTTTGTCACTTTCATATACTAGTGGGAATTTTTCATTATAGAACTTGGCTTGTATATTCCAATGATGGGCTTCCTCAAAGTGCCCTAGGTCTTCGTGAGCAAGCAAGTTGGATGCACACCCACTTAGTTTCTTTTGTAGAGCTTTCATATACTTATAGCTCTAGTGCATCCGTTGCATGGCAATCCCTACTCCTCATGTTGACATCAATTGATGGGCATCTCCATAGCCCGTTGATTATCCTCGTCGATATGAGACTTTCTCCTTTTTTGTCTTCTCCACACAATCCCATCATCATATTCTATTCCACCCATAGTGCTATACCCATGGCTCAAGGCCATGTATTGCGTAAAGGTTGAAAGAGTTTGAGATTATTTGAGTATGAAACAATTGCTTGGCTTGTCATCGGGGGTATAGAAGTTGAACATCTTTGTGTGACGAAAATGAAGCATAGCCTAACTATATGATTTTGTAGGGCTGAACTTTCTTTTGCCATGTTATTTTGAGAAGACATGATTGCTTTGATTAGTATGCTTGAAGTATTATTATTTTTATGTCAATATGAACTTTTGTCTTAAATCTTTCGGATCTGAATATTCATATGACAAGTAAGAAGATTTATATTGAAATTATGCCAAAGTGTCACTCCGCATCAAAAATTCTTTTTTTTATCATTTACCTACTCGAGGACGAGCAGGAATTAAGCTTGGGGATGCCTGATACGTCTCCAACGTATCTATAATTTTTTATTGCTCCATGCTACTTTATCTACTGTTTTGGACTTTATTGAGCTTTATTTTCCACTTTTATATTACTTTTGGGACTAACCTATTAACCGGAGGCCCGGCCCAGAATTGTTGTTTTTTGCCTATTTCAGTGTTTCAAAGAAACGGAATATCAAACGGAGTCCAAACGGAATGAAACCTTCGGGAACGTGATTCTCTCACCGAACGTGATCCAGGAGACTTGGACCCTACTCCAAGAAGTGCCAGAGGCGGTCACGAGGGTGGAGGGCGCCCCCCTGGGCGCGCCCCCTACCTCGTGGGCCCCCTGACGCTCCACCGACGTACTCCTTCCTCCTATATATACCTACGTATCCCCAAACGATCAGAACAGGAGCCAAAAACCTAATTCCACCGCCGCAACTTCCTGTATCCACGAGATCCCATCTTGGGGCCTGTTAGGAGTTCACGGAGGGGCATCCACTACGGAGGGCTTCTACATCAACACCATAGCCCTCCAATGAAGTGTGAGTAGTTTACTTCAGACCTTGGGTCCATAGCTAGTAGCTAGATGGCTTCTTCTCTCTTTTGGATCTCAATACAATGTTCTCCCCTCTCTCGTGGAGATCTATTCGATGTAATCTTCTTTTTGCGGTGTGTTTGTTGAGACCGATGAATTGTGGGTATATGATCCAGCTTATCTATGAATAATATTTGAATCTTCTCTGAATTCTTTTATGTATGATTGAGTTATCTTTGCAAGTCTCTTGAATTATCCGCTTGGTTTGGCCAACTAGATTGGAAGTTCTTGCAATGGGAGAAGTGCTTGGCTTTGGGTTCAATCTTGCGGTGTCCTTACCCAAAGGATGTAAAGGGTTGCAAGGCACGTATTGTATTGTTGCCATCGAGGATAACAAGATAGGGTATTTATCATATTGCATGAATTTATTCCTCTACATCATGTCATCTTGCTTAAGGCGTTACTCTGCTTTTTAACTTAATACTCTAGATGCATCTTTGGATAGCGGTAGATGAGTGGAGTAATAGTAGTAGATGCAGAATCGTTTCGATCTACTTGTCTCGGACGTGATGCCTATATACATGATCATACCTAGATAACCTCATAACTATGCTCAATTCTGTCAATTGCTCAACAGTAATTTGTTCACCCACCGTAGAATACTTATGCTCTTGAGAGAAGCCACTAGTGAAACCTATGGCCCCCGGGTCTACTCTCATCATATCAATCTCTATCACTTTATTTACTTGCTTTGTTTTTACTTTCCTTTTACTTTTTACTTTGCATCTTTATACCAAAAATACCAAAAATATTATCTCTATCAGATCTCACTCTCGTAAGTGATCGTGAAGGGATTGACAACCCCTAATCGCGTTGGTTGCGAGTAGCTATCGTTTTGTGCAGGTACGAGGGACTTGCGCGTGGCCTCCTACTGGATTGATACCTTGGTTCTCAAAAACTGAGGGAAATACTTACGCTATTGTGCTGCATCATCCTCTCCTCTTCGGGGAAAACCAACGCAAGCTCAAGACGTAGCATTCTCTAGGAGCGTTTGCGGATCTGCCGCACATCATATCAGATGCCGCAGAGTTCTACCGAGCCGAAGAAGGGAGCTCAACGGAGAAGTTGTTCTGGTCTCAATATCTTGGGACAGAACATCCGATGCCCTTGAGCGACCAGCTGAAGCAACTGGTCGAGCTGCACAAGGCAGCCGAACTGGCCATGAAGGACCTCATAATCCGGCTATGGCCTGCAGAGCCTATGCCCAGCAGCTACTTTGGACTCGTGAAGCGGCTTGTGAGTGCCTGCCCACGACTTGAAGTCATAAAGCGGTCGGTTTGCATTGAAGGTGCGCGGATGGCCTTTGCCCGTGCTAAGATGCACTGGGCGAAGATGGACGCCACGACGCTGATGACCGAGGGGCCACTGAAGGGCAAGGAGCACCGCCGACCCGAACAATTTATGACAGTGTCCTGAAGGGATCCCGCCTTGTGGCGGAGCAATGTACAAAGGATGTAATCTTTGAATGAATGCATTCGTTTTATCCTGTAATATGAAACAAGTTCATTTTCGCAATATAATGCTTGTTGATTTAAAATTTTACCTCATGTGCGGCCGTTTATAAAATCTGAGGGTTGGCCAGTCGTCGGCTTCTGCCCCCATGTAACTAGTACAGGGGTGTTCGGGATAAATCTAAACACTCTTTATCCAAGTTTTTGGTCCTTTAAGGAGGTGTCTAGCGCAACGAACAAGGCAATCAGACTATACAGCTTTATCACCCCCACTTAGCCATAGGAGTTCTATAATTTTAAATTTTGGCGTAGCCCCTGGTATTCGGAAGGCCGAACTTGGGGCGCTATACACGCCTAAATCGGACAAAGACCGATTCCTCGCATAAAGCAGAAAAAATCTTTAAGGATTTGAAACCTCTCGAACAGCGACCAGCTCTCGCTGCATCATGATAGTTAGTTTTTGGCTTTCTCTACTGAGGTGCTCGTCCGAAAGAACCGGGACACAATCGCAGTAGTTCTCCCTTTACTACCCTAGCTGATATAGCGGAACGTAGGGTAGCAAGCATAGGAGCCGGGCAACCCAACTATTGACCCAAGACATGATTCAGAGCTGATGCATATAATGCTATAAGTTCGGGGTGCCGCACTGTCAAAAGTGTTCGGACTTTCTTGCCGTGTTATGGGGTACGCCGGAGCCCCTGGCGAACTAAACGTACCAGAATGTACAGGTGCGATTTGTAATAAATAAACATTCAAGGAAAAAATAATGAAGTAATAAGCTTACGTTGCAAATTATTTTCCATTGTTATTTGAGTAGTACGTCAAGGCGTATGTATACAAGTAATGCGATAAGCAAATAGGGCTATTTGACATGCCCTAACCAAGAGCGAGCTACGTGTGGGTATGTAAAACAGGTATAGCGATCGTTTAGCAGAGACCACCTGGGGATTCCCTTGGACGTCAAAGCTCCTTGCTTCCTTGGTGTATCCGTCCCGTGATGGGTCCGATGATCAGGTTATTAGAAGAGCCTCAAGAAGAGAAGAACCTGAAAGAGAGAAAAAGTTAAAGGTATGCGGATCCCGGGGTGGTTGAGCCGCATTGTGGACCGCGGTCTAGCTGTGCCTCCGTCTATGCCCATGGTATTTTAAGTGCGTAATTATGTACGCGCAGCATGAATTTCGCTGCTTGATTGGGACTAGGACGGAGGCCGAATTGCTAGGTGAGCTCTAGACGGGCCGGACGATCCTGTTGCAGAGTAGTTCGGACTCGCTTGACGGTGTCCGGGGGCTTTATTGCCGATTTGCGGGTCTGCCTGAGGAGGCTGCTCTGTACTTCTGCTGCGAGGGCCACGGTGTGCTCCTCCGTACGGAGGGAGCGCTCTGTATTTCCATTTACTGTTATAACACCGCGAAGGCCGGGCATCTTGAGCTTGAGGTAGGCATAGTGTGACACCACATTGAATCGAGCGAATGCGGTTCGTCCAAGCAGTGCATGATAACCACTGCGGAAGGGGACGATATCGAAGATTAACTCCTCGCTCTAGAAGTTGTCCAGGGATCCGAAGGCCACTTCCAGTGTGATTGAGCATGTACAACATGCCTCTACACCTGGTATGACACCTTTAAAGGTGGTTTTGGTGGGTTTGATCCTTGAGGGATCGATGCCCATTTTGTGCACTGTATCCTGATAAAGCAGGTTCAGGCTGCTGCCACCGTCCATGAGGACTCGTGTGAGGTGGAATCCATCAATAATAGGGTCGAGGACCAGTGCGGCTGAGCCACCATGACGAATACTGGTCGGATGGTCCCTACGATCAAAGGTGATCGGACAGGAAGACCATGGGTTGAACTTTGGGGCGAGTGGCTCCATCGCATAGACGTCCCTTAGTGCGCGCTTCCGCTCCTGCTTGGGAATATGGGTGACGTATATCATATTTACCATTTTGACTTGGGGGGGGGGGGGGAATTTCTTCTGTCCCCCTATGTTCGGCGGCCGGGGCTCCTCGTCGTCATCACTATGCGACCCCTTTTCCTTGTTTTCAGCATTTAGTTTGCCGGCCTGTTTAAATACCCAACATTCTCTGTTGGTGTGATTGTCTGGTTTATCAGGGGTGCCGTGGATTTGACATGAACGATCGAGTATGCGGTCCAGACTGGACGGGCCCGGATTGTTTCTTTTCAATGGCTTTTCCATTGACCGACTTGGAGCCACTGAATCCGGCATTGACGGCCGTGTCTTCGGCGTTATCGCCATTATTGCGACGCTTGTATCTGTTGCGTCGTGGCTTGCCGTTGTCATCTCTGGATGCAGAAGTTCTAGGCTTGCTTGAGGCGCTGTTGCTACGAGCTAACCAGCTATCCTCGCCTGCACAAAAGCGGGTCATAAGTGTCATAAGGGTTGCCATGGACTTCGACTTCTCTTGGCCGAGGTGTCGGGCTAACCACTCGTCACGGATGTTATGCTTAAAGGCCGCTAGGGCTTCGGCATCCGGACAGTCGATGATTTGCTTCTTTTTAGTTAACAACCGAGTCCAGAATTTCCTGGCTGACTCTCCGGGCTGTTGGGTTATGTGACTTTAAGTCATCAGCGTCTGGTGGTCGCACATAAGTGCCCTGATAGTTGTCAAGGAATGCGTCTTCCAGGTTCTCCCAACTGCCAATGGAGTTTCCCGGCAGACTATTCAACCAGTGCCGAGCTGGTCCCTTGAGTTTTAGTGGGAGGTATTTGATGGCATGGAGATCATCGCTGCGGGCCATGTGAATGTGGAGAAGGAAATCTTCAATCCATACCACGGGGTCTGTTGTCCCATCATATGGTTCGATGTTCATGGGTTTAAACCCTTCTGGGAATTCATGCTCCATTACTTCGTTGGTGAAGCAGGTGGGTGTGCGGCGCCTCTATGCCGAGCTACATCGCGATGCAGTTCGGATGAAGCTGGTTTGCTGTATTCGGCCCAGCCAGATTTGTATTTAGTATATCCGGCGTGGCGGTCATCGTCACGTGTTGGGGCGCGCCCCCGTGATCCGTAGATCGATCTTGACTGTCTTGCTTTGTTTTCCAATTCATCTCGCAGGTCATGCGTGTAGCCCGTGTTGGAGATATGCCCTAGAGGCAATCATGTATGATGATATTTCCTATGTGTTTATGAATAAAGATACTCCTTGGACATTATCAATGATGTGTATCAGCAAGTACGTGACTTATTTGTGGGACTATGCATTGTATGATGACTGTCCTAAAAGGTCCCTAGTCGAAAGGGTTGTGTGGACGCGCAGCCGACTAGACTAGCATATGACACGGTCGATGGCTTGGTCTCACTAGCCATGGAGCATTGGATGCTAACCAGATAAAATATGGACTTGGAAAGGTCTGGTCGGATTCGACGTAGTCGGATCCGAGTCGAGATAAGGTGCGAGTCGGACAGACCAACTATGAGACGCAGCGATATGTCATCTGTGAGTCTCTAGTACAACATACGTTCTATGTCCTAAGACCTGAGCTGACGCATGTACTCGGGATGGTGACAGACCTGCTTTGGGCCAACCAAACGCTACTCCGTAACTAGGTAGTTACAAAGGTAGGTTTCAGGCTTGTCCAGACCCATGCTGCGAGACATGGTCGAGCAAGATGGTATTTGCCCCTCCGATTAGGAGAGATATACTCTGGGCCCCTCGTGTGATCCGACCAGGATAAGCATGGCCATGCGATAAGGATTATGAGATAATCCGGATAGTGGTCGGCATCACTGGAACGAGAAAGAGGTCGGGCTAGCACAAGGATGGCAGTCTCGCCTTGAGCCCGACAACATATATCGTGAGGCAAAGGGAACAAAGTGTGACACGTTGTACAGGTTCGCCTAACCAGCTTCATAGTCTGCTTGGTGGTCGGCATGCCTTGCTAGAGGCCGCTACCAACCGTGTAGGTCGGAGGTGATCCGAACTATGACCAAGCCGACTTGAACCTAAGGGGCCGCGCGCTTAAGGGAAGGAACCTACGAGGTCGGTTTGGAGGACATTGGTCAGATGTGACCCGAGCTGGACTTGGAACGCGACCGAGTAGACTTTGGGCTTTAGGGTCCGGGCGAGGCCCAAGTGTTGAGCCTGCGACGGACGCCTATATAAAGTAGAGGTGCGGCACACTCATGCGGTTGATCGCTTCGGCGCCATGACTAGGGTTTGCATGTGTTGCGAATAGCAACCTCCACTCGCCACCGACTGTGTGATCGGATCTAGCAGTCTGCCGCACGGTGTTCCTCCTGCACGCGCGGATACCGTTAGAGGCGGTGCACTTGCACCGCTCAAGCGAACTTGTACGTGGGATCGGACGACCGGCTGTTCAAGGGAGATCGGACGAGGAGGAGACGATCCACGGGGACGCACTGCCCCAACTCTTCTTCCGCTGCACGGCACTGCGTGTCTAGTGGTAACGAACTGTGATCCATCTCCCGTAGCATGTTCTTGGTTGTTCTGTGCGTAGGAAATTTTAATTTGTAGTCGACGCACCCTACCGTAGAACCCAACACCCCGGGCCTTCGTGTTTCCATTTGTTCGGCAACGGGGTGCGGGCTGGTGTTCGAACTGATACACCGCTTTGTCTCGGCCATGAGGTGGTCGGTCAGCCGCATCCTGCGCTGGTAGTATAGGCTCTAGTGCCTCGTCCTCGAGTTGAGGTAACAACCTGCGCCTCGGGTAACTTTTGGTTGGGCGCTCGAGTCCGTATTCCTCAGCCGCCAGGACCTCAGTCCATCTATCCATGAGAAGATCTTGATCAGCTTGAAGCTGCTGCTGTTTTTTCTTCAGGCTCTTTGCAGTGGCTATAAGCCGGCGCTTGAAGCGCTCCTGCTCGACGGGATCCTCAGGCACAGTAAATTCTTCGTCACCGAGGCTCACCTCGTCTTCGGAGAGGGACATGTAATTGTCATCCTCCGAGTCTTCGTTCATGGCCTGTTCATCGGGGCTAGCTTGCCCGTCCTCCCGTCCGGCCTGTTCAAAGCTTGGCTGGGCGGGATTGTTTTCGTCTTCGACATCATCCGGAGTGTCATTATCTCTTGTGCCGGTGTCGCTATTTCTACCTTGGTGTGGTTTAGAGCGGCGTCGCTGACGTTGACGCTTTGGCTGCTTCTCAAGAGGATTATCCTCCGTTGCATCCTTTTGATCCTCGCCATTGTTTTCTTTGGGTGTGTCCACCATATATATGTCATATGATGAGGTGGTAGTCCAGCGCCCTGTGGGCGGTGGTTCCTGTCCTTCTCCGGCATCGTCGTCCATACCGTCGATGTCTTCAGAGTCGAAATCAAGCATGTCGGTTAAGTCGTCGACAGTGGCTATTAAGTGGGTGGTGGGTGGGTAACGAATTCTTTCGTCGTCTGCTTCCCACTCAGGCCGGACATAGTTCGGCCAAGAGTCTCCTGACAAGGAGAGAGATTTTAGCGAGTTTAGCATGTCGCCCAAGGGTGAGTGCTGAAAAATGTCTGCGGAGCTGAACTCGAAAATCGGTGCCCAGTTAGATCCGATGGGCGTGGATACGTGCGGTTCGGAGCCTATGGCCGGAGACGAGTCCGAGGGTACGATGACGTAGACCTCATTGGAAGTGAAATCTGTGTTCGGCTCTATCACCGTTGAGTGTGCGGCTTCCATGGCGGGGTCCATCCCCCCGTCCTTGGATGGCACGATCTGCGCTGGATCTAGAGCCAGAGCAGCTGCAAGTGCGATCTCCTGAACACCGTCCGATGGCAGATCTAGGTCATGCTCAACGTGGCAGTAAGGTGCACCTGTCATGGGCTCGAATCCGTCGAAGATCAAGTCTCCGCGGATGTCGGCAATGTAGTCCAGGCTTCCAAACCTGACCTGATGGCCAGGGGTGTAGCTATCGATCTGCTTCACATGGCCAAGCGAGTTGGCCCGTAGTGCGAAGCCGCCGTACACGAAGATCTGTCCCGGGAGGAAAACCTCACCCTGGACCGCATCGTTGTAGATGATTGAAGGAGCCATCAAGCCTTATGGTGACGACGCAGTGGAACTCTCAATGAAAGCACCAATGTCGGTGTCAAAACCGGCGGATCTCGGGTAGGGGGTCCCGAACTGTGCGTCTAAGGCTAATGGTAACAGGAGGCGGGGGACACGATGTTTACCTGTGTTGGGCCCTCTCTATGGAGGTAATACCCTACTTACTGCTTGATTGATCTTGATGATATGAGTATTACAAGAGTTGATCTACCACAAGATCGTAGAGGCTAAACCCTAGAAGCTAGCCTATGATTATGATTGTTCTTGTCCTACGGACTAAACCCTCCGGTTTATATAGACACTAGAGGGGGCTAGGGTTACACAGAGTCGGTTACAGAGAAGGGAATCTACATATCCGAATTGCCAAGCTTGCCTTCCACGCAAAGGAGAGTCCCACCCGGACACGGGACGAAGTCTTCAATCTTGTATCTTCATAGTCCAACAGTCCGGCAAAATCATATAGTCCGGCTGTCCGAGGACCCACTATTCCAGGACTCCCTCACACGACCCTTTGTGATAAGGGTCAAATTCATGTTTTTAGAATTTATTAAATGCCAAGACACCCTTGACATTTTGGTTTAAAAAGGTCCTCCCAACGAACCATAGGGTACTTCCATTTTGGTCAATCTACTTCCCAGAAGCAGCACAGTCAGATTGTGTCCACTTGTTCGAATTCCATCACCAAAAGAAAATGCACCATTGCATATTACTCCTATAGAGGATGTCGGAGTACCCGCCTCTCTGGGCTCCTCGAGGACGAAGAGAGCCTCCTAGGCGTCCATTGCCAGTTGGCTTGCCGCGGGAGCCTCTTCGGGCGCTCGGGCGAACCAGTTGGAGGGTCGATGACGGGTGGATCGCTGGGCGTGCCCGGGGCCACTGTCATTTGGCGGAGGCCATCGCACACCTGCCCGCATGGGAGAGCCTGGCCGGACCCGCCTGCCGACGTCCTCGCCCGCCGCATGACTCGGATCTTCCCGACGAGCCGGCTGAGACGTCCATAACGGGTGGACCGTGCATGCGTCTGGGGCCACTGTCATGATGATGAACCTCTCACACGTTGCCCAGCACGCAAAATTCCAGCTGGACCCAGCTGTGGGCATCTTGCCTAACGCCGAGTTGGCTCGGTCGCGATAGGTTGGGCGATGCATTTTCCCGGGTCTTTAGCACGCCCCAAAATCTCCTCCCCCTTCCTCCTAATGGTGCATCTCTGAGGAGAGGCCATCAACTATGACGCGGTCCTGTTGGAGAGACCAACAGTGCCCCCCGGCCGCCGCCTCCTAAATCCGGGCGCTCACCGGCAACCTCCGCCAAAACACTTGCAGTCGTGAGCGAGCGATACCACTAATGCTCCTCCTTTCTCTTGTTTATATAACTAACATTTTGTATCGAGAAATAAGAGATCCAGTCACTCCTGGATGCTCCCAGAGCTCAACGATCATGGGTCGTCGGATCTGTTTGCTTGATGCATTTTCGAGCGTTGGATCAAGCCACTGGAAGAGCTGGGCCGTCGGATAAAAAAAAGAGCTGTAGCAATGAATAGTTACCCCCGCTGTAAAGATCTCGTGCCACCGCGGGTAATTCCCAGAGCCCGCCGAGGGCATTTCTGACATTCCGCCTGGTTGGGAAAATATCCAATCGGTCTCGACCCTAGCCGCTGCCCAATCCTCGTGCCTCTCTCCTCCACTGCCCAATCGCCTCCCTCTCTCCCTCCCGCACCAGCCTCTCCCCCCACCCCGCCTCCCGCAGCCACATCGCCGCCGCCGCCACTCGCCTTCCCACGCCGTCGGCGGCCGGATCCACCGCAACAAAGCCCCCTCCTCCCTCCCCAACGACGATGAGCAGCAGCGGAGGGAGGGTCCGCCACCTCCTCTGGACAGAGAGAGAGAGAGAGAGAGCGAGCGAATCCCCTCCCTCCCCCACTCCCGTGTCGTCTCCACCAGCCAGCTGCCAACCACCGGAGGAGCCGCCTCCCTCCCTCCCTCCCTAGGGTTCCTCCTCCTCGCCAGACTCCCATCTCCTCCCGTACCCCACCAGATCGCCATCGCGCGCCATGGCCGACGCCGACGAGCTGGCTGCAGCGTGCCAGACTCGGCGATGCCGCCCGGCACCAAAGAACCTCTTCCAGGTCATATGTGCCGTCGAGGACGCCGAGGCCACCATCCGCCACCAGGTCACCTCCCCCCTCCCCTCGCCCATCTCTGTTTCTCACCCCTGCCAATATCACTCACTCACTCATCCATTCTCCCCCTCCCATGCCACCACAGCTTGAGGAGAACAACCGGCTCAAGGAGGAGCTGATGCGCAAGACCCAGGAGCTCGACAGAATCGTAAGTCCATCCATCCATCCATCCCTACCTCGCCCGTTGCCTTGCCGATGCATTGTTTCCCCAAATCAAACCCACCGAATCTGGCAACTGTGCCTACCTGGCTATTACTACTACATATGTTCTTCGCATGTTCTGATATACTTAGAATTAGTACTGATACTAATGTTACTGTTATTTACTACCACAGATACAGACATAGTAGAAACTGTCAAATGCAAGTGGAAGCTACCGAGGTGTGCGGTGGTGTTAAGGAGACTCAGGGATATGATTAGTATTGGGTTTTGAAATGTATCTGGAAGGTCATCCCTTTGATCTTCTGGTCATATAAGGGTGAGGTGTAATGGTTAGTCATCAACCCTTTGATCTTCTGGTACGTAGAAACTGTCAAACTGCAGCATTTGGCAAAGGTTTGTAGAGGGAATATTGACAATACTAATATCTCTTTAGGTTTTAAGCAACCCATGGCTTATTCATCACGGCAAAACTATCTATAGAACTAAAAAATTATGCGGACAATTGAAAAATCAAAAAGTCATGGATATCTTCATCTTCTTGGTCTATGCATTTATTATTGTGGCATTTAGATGCTTATTTCGTTGGTATTCCATACTTCACTTTGCACCATCACTTGATAGTTAATACTACTATATACCACGAAAAATGCGTCCCCATTTTCCTTTTCAGCAATGTTTAATGTTTGTATCTTAATCCTTTTTATGTCTTTTTTTAGAAGATATGTGCAATATGTTTGACCATAATGAAACCTGGTCAAGGGCATCCTCTATTCACGGCAAAGTGCTCGCTTACCTTTCACTTCCATTGTATATCTACAAATGTTAGGCATGGACAACCCAAATAATTTGATTATGAGTATATTCTGGTTTCTTCTGCTTTGGATGAAATTATGATTTTATAGGCCCAAATAAATTTACTTCAGGATTCTCAGCTGTCCAATCACCCATAAACTTTGAGGTGGGATTTCTCTTAATTTCGTTTTAGAGGTGTACTTATTTAGAGCATTTATGTCTTCGTCTCACATCATACCTACAAGAAGTGAGTTTCTCTTAATTACATGAGAGTAAACAACAGATGATTGAATACATGGTTGAGTATGGTTGTAATCAAGCAACTGTAGTTTATGTATGAAGATGCAATTTTTCTTTTCATGTACGAGAAAGAACACCAGCTAGAACTGGCATGTCTCTTTCATGAGATGTTTATATGTTATGTTCCTTTCCACTAACATGAAATTAATTGTCTTGTCCTAATTATTTTGTACCAGGAATTTCAGCTAGAACATAGAAGTCATTAAACCTTGAGGAAAGAATTGTGTGTGTTGCAACTGGATAATATGTGCGAGCCGGATGTATCGTCAGGTGACCAACAAATTTAACAGTCCCTGTTATGTTACCCTACAACACCCTCATTGTTGTCATGTTACCTTGCAAAGTCCTCTCATTTTAGTCCCAGCGTCTCTTCATAGTGATTTAACCGATAGATATTTGAGCTGGGCTTTTTACTGTACTTTTGGTAGCTGATTCTCTTCAACAATTTTCATCAGGTCTGTACTCTGAGGGTTACTTTCATTTGCGTTGAAAGCTATGTGGGTCATTTGTCATGGCCACAGATGTGGCCCCGGAGCTGTCGGGTTCACCGTGACACAGGTGGAGCAGATGAAGGTGGAGGCGTGAGTAGCTGACATCTAGCGTGTCCTCTTCGACGCCGCGCCCAACGCCAAGTCTGTCATGTAAGGGCCCCTCACGCACGCTCCATACCAGCACTTCTCTTTAGCTACTAGCCTGTTGTTTGCCGTGTTTGGGAGTGGCGGGTTCGGGTGATAGAGATGGGCTTCAGGGTTTGGTTGTTGTTGCGGAGATCGGATAGTTTGCTTGGCTCTTGCTCGAAATCGGAAACTCACTGGTAAATCCACCTATTTAGGAGATGGGGGTAGGAATTGCTTGATTGTCGTATCAAAATGTTTGCTCATAGAAGCTTAGTGCTGCCAATTAGGTGTCGTATATCAGTGTGCCTTCTAATTTTCAATGTGTGTGCCTTCTAATTTTCACAAGCACTGGCTTGAGGCTATGATGTTCTCCACCTGCTTATACCGAGCTTTGATCATGTTTTCTCTTCTGCTGCAGGCTAGAGCTATGGTGCAATCAGCATGTCGAGTATTTGACGAAAGGGCTCGATGCCGAGTACTGTTTCTCCAATGTAAAATTAACTCGAGTGTCGCCCCTGGTTATTATTTTGCTTGGCAGTTTTCATTCCAGTCGACCTTGGTTATTATGTTATTGGATGGTTCATGGGCTTGCATTGCTGGATGAAACGCTTGACAATGACCTCGAGAACGATATTGTAGACTTCTTGTCTCGATGTCAGGTTTGTTGATCTGTTACGATATAATTGTATGGATATGTTGCTGCAGTTTGCTGTTAAATTTTGATAACACTTATGCTTAAAGATATTTATGTTGAAAACTTTACAAGCAGACTGTTTAAGGCTTTGTTTCAAACTTCCGCTCTTCTTTGCTGATACAAGAGAACCACTTTGCCAAACTGCTTAAGGTGGTGGGGCTACATGAATAAATTATCCCAATCCACGTGTAGTTTTGTATATATACATACTATAGATTATAGAAACTAATAAATAAGTTGCTGAGACAATATGCTCTGGTTGCACAACACAGTAGATCACAAATCTGATAAATTATATAGCACTCATGCTTCAGTTGAACAATATTGCTTCATACAAGGATGACAAGAAAATAACCCTTATTTTACTTTGTGCTATGGTTAGGTTGTCCCTTAAAAGTTTTGCAGCAATATGATACTTTTTTACGGAAAAATACAGGTAGTATTGGTCATACCTAATTAAAGCACTGAAGATACCCATTTGCAGATACAGCAATTTCTGAATATTACCCATTTGTACATGACTATGGGAGTTGTCGTGTTCCCTACTTTAAGTTATTTTCATTATGGTATAAATGTTTATTAGTATATTGTTGCTTATTTATGTTCTTTTAATGTGCTCCTGCATCTTTGATGTGTCTCACTTGACATCTTTAGTTAAGGTCCCATCAAAATTGAAAAGCATGGTAGTTGTCTAAATTGTGCTTCAGTGTATTCTTTACGAGCCAAGCAAGAAACCCAAGGGATACATGTGTAGTTAATATCATCTTATGGTTTTGTGGCTGAATATAATTAGTTGCCATCATACTTAATATTCTCTTTTGCCCAATATGGTATGTAAGGAAGATTCTCTGTAGTATGTGTTTGAATGTGTGAACTATTGATTCAATGATGTAAGGCTGCCCCATATGTACTTCATGTATTCAGTTATGTAAAGCTATACCGTGTTTTTTCTATAGGATAGGTTCAAGCCAAGTAGCTAACATCCCCTTCTACCCAAGGTCAAGCATTCAGCGGCGGCATCAGAGGAGATATCGTCGCGCGGAAGGTTGGTACCTCGAGCCGTACTTATCGCTTGTGATTCTTTCTTTTCTCTTGCCACTGAGTTCAATCCCTCTTTTCCCATGCAGCCCCTTTTCTGGACAAGCAAAAGCTCTGGTCGCCATGGATGCCAATGAGATTCTCGACCAAGGTTCACCTGGGCCTTTGTCCTCCAATAACAAGATGCATCCACTTATCAAGGTTAGCCGGAAGTTAACTTGCTTTGTAAAAGTCTTGGGATTTTTAAAGTTTGTAGGAACCCTTTTTGAATAGATGAATTTTTAGATATTTGCTTGCAAGACCAAAAGAAAATATGTTGACAAATGAACCTGCTTATGCTGAATGCTTTTGAGGATATTCATACAAAATCCTTTGTCAGTGTGCTTGCTTGACTGGGTTAATGAACCCGATTCATGTATCTGTTTGACCAGTCAATGCTCCGGTTCATCTTAGGTAAGTGTGAATCTGCAGAGCACGGCGGAGAAGAGCCAAGCTGTGGTGAGTCCATTACAGCTTGTGGCTATGCCCGTGATGCAGTGGCTGGTACGCTCCCATGGTGGCGACGCAACGGCACTTGATCAATTCTCTGGAGCGACGCTGACAACGAGTTATGGACCATGACGCCGCCTCCCAGTCTCGCCCTCTGCTACGTCCACCAGTACACAGGGAGGTGGGTGCTGCTATGTACTGAAACTGGGACTGCAAGTTTCAGTTCTCAAATATTGTGTCATCACTGTTTGCAAGTTTCAGTTTATGATCGTTAAATTGTTTTATGTATGCAGTGTTTCAAGCGACAGCAGAGGGAGTACCGGGAGAGGAGATGAACCTGGGCGAGCAAAATTAAGAACTATGGCAGCGGCGAGTACTCCAATGGGCGAGCAAAATTGAGAACTATGGCAGCGCCTTTACACCAACTCGCCTCCACGTGGGCGGGGGCGAGGAAGAGCCCAGCACCAGCAGGCGAGGAGATCCTGAGCTTAGGAGAGAAGGAGATCATAAGCGTGGGAGAGGAGCAGATACTGGGCGTGGACATCTTGGTGCTGGGGATTTATTTTTCTCTTGAACCTAAAAATCAATCGTCTCTTGAGTAGATGTGTGCTAAACTTGCCTTCCTATTAATACAACATGTGTTTGATCTTTATTCTCTTGGACAAGTCGTTTGGACTGGCACCCTCGCGCCAGGGCGCGATCTCGGTCTAGTGAGTGACTATAAACGATGACTATACACAATATGTCAACATTTGATTGTAATACTATTTAACCATGCTCTTATACCGATCGTCGGACAATCTAGGAAATCGAGTCGAGTCTAGGAGGGCACAAATGAAGAAAACCTAGATCCGTCAAATACTTACTCCGTACTTCTCAGTGTATATTGCTTTCCATTTTGTAAACGAGTTCCGTCCGAAACTAGGCGTGGTGACGTGTTTTAAACCCAGCACGACCGTGAGATCATCAACGTGCGGCTTAGATAAACCTGTAGCCATCGCGAAACGCAAAAATGCGTCGATTACCGCGTGCGGCGTCAGTCCGAGTCTGAGGGCCAGTGTGTCAGATCGTGGCGGCCGCGAGTCGCGCCCCCTCGCCCCTTCCGCCCCACCTCGCCGATCCCGACCGGAGCCCGCGACCCCGTCGCCATGGCGGTGCGCGCGACGGTCTCCCGCTTCCCCGTGACGCAGGGGGCGCTGGACGAGTGCGGCATCCAGTGGGGCATCTCCGTGACGCCCTTCGCCGCCGCCGACGAGACCGGCCAGCCGCCCGCCACCGCCGGCCGCGGCGACCGCCTCCCGCGCTGCGAGCGCTGCTGGGCCTACTTCAACACCTACTGCGACGTGGAGCGCTGGGGCTGGGCCTGCGCGCTCTGCGGCACCCTCAACGGCTTCGACGACGACGCCCTCCACCGCTTCCAGCGCCCAGAAGCTTGCCCCGAGCTCAACGCCTCCTTCATCGACTTCGAGATGCCTGGTAATTGCGCCTGCCTCCCTTTCTGTGTGAGCGCGAGCGACTGTGCCTTCTGGAGCTTTGTGATTTTGAGTTGGTTTCTCATGGCCTTGAATTGTGTTTGTGCAGTGGATGACGCGGATGGTGCAGGTGACGGTGTGAAGGCGCGGCCTGTCTATGTGGCGGCTGTGGATCTCGCTTGTAAGTCAAATTATGCTGCTTAATGCCTCGCGATCATGAAATTCTGTATTGCTGGAAGTTAATTTCACCGCGAGTTACATCTCGTATGGCGTCACCCAAGTAAGCCACCTAGAAGAGAAACATATAAAACCAGAATAATTAGAGTGAACGCGTATAGCTCAATTTCAGTTGGATCAAATTTGCCTTTAGGAGTCTTCATGTGCTGCGATCTAATTTCAGTTGGATCCTCAAATAGTCTGTCATGGTTGTGCTATGCTTTATATGATTATCATAAGCATTGATTATTGCCCTGTTTCAATATCTTCAGGTTCTGAAGAGTTCCTGGAACTCATCAAGAGTGCGCTTCTGGCAGTGCTAGAAGGTTAACATGCGTAATCTGCTGATTTTTTGGTTGCTCAAACAATGCTGTATTGTTAGTGAGTCAAGTTTCCCCTTTTTTCTCAATTGGGTTTTCTCTGTGCAACAGCTCTGATTCCAGGCTCCCTGTTTGGGCTTATGACATTCAGCCACAAGATTGGGTTGTATGATGTACAAGGTCCAGTCCCTGTTGTGAAAAATGTTTTCATCCCTCCAGACTCAGAAGAAGATGGACTGGCTGTCTCCCTTGAAGATGCCATGCCCCTGCTTTCCTTTTTGGCCTCTGTATGTTACATAACTATTATGAAGTGTTACAGGTTGGTTTAGTCAGTCTCTGGATATCACTTAACTGTAAGTTAACCTATGAGCAGGTTGATACATGCAAGGACCGAATTGCCGCTGCCCTGGACACACTGCGGCCTACATCTTCATGGGAGAGAGGCGCTGCTTCTGGGCAGGAAACAGATACGGTTTTGCTTGGCGGGCGGGGTTTTGGAACAGCCATGTCTTCTCTAATTGACTACTTGAGTTCAGAGTATGGTTCTACTTTTGCTTTGGGTAAGTTAGCACTTCCATTTCTGCAATTTTTAAAATGCTTCTTGTCAGGTAGGCAATTATGTTTGTAAAGATATTTGTATTTTGCAAAGAGTTTTGTACTTGCTGTTTGTATGCCTAAGTACCAACTGTTTCTTCTTAATTCAAGAACAGCTAGGGTATTTGCTTTTTTGTCTGGTGCTCCTGATTATGGAGATGGTCAACTAGACACTAGGAGATATGGTGAGCAATATGCTAGCAAAGGGGAAGATGCTGACCTCGCGTTGCTCCCTGAGCAGATACCTTTCTATAGAGATCTAGTAAGCTTCTGTTGATTTTCTAGAGAAAAATAGTTACATTTGCTTGACCATGTCTATCCTTTAGTGAGCTCAGTGAAATTTTGAAACAGGCAGCTGTTGCTGTTCAAGCAGGAGTATGTGTAGACATATTTGCTGTAACTGATGAATACACCGATTTGGCTTCGTTGAAGTTTTTAAGTATCGAAAGTGGTGGCTCATTATTTCTCTATGCAAATGCGGATGATTCAACACTTCCCCAGGACATGTGAGCTTGATCCTATGATTATCCTCTGTATTTTATTTTTGAAATTCCACTGCCTAGGTTCCTGATAACTCGATAAGATGTGAATGGTCTTTTCCTCATTGCCTTGCCTTTTCTTCTGAACAGATATCGCCTATTGAGTCGACCCTATGCATTTGGTTGTGTTCTCAGGCTGAGAACATCGCCTGATTTTGAGCCTGGCCACTCTGTAAGCATTCAAGCTACCTGTCTTCACATTATCTGTAGAATTAAATCCCATGTGTGTCACTGCAAAGTTTTGTAACCCACCTTGGGTGCCGCTGACCTGTTAGGTCTGGACCCAAATGTCATTGATGCAATGAGTGGCGTAACGGTTACAAAACTTTGCAGTGACAGATAAGGATCTGACCCTTAACTATATTGTACTGTTTAATTTTTAATGTATCCATCTTTTTGCAGTATGGCCATTTCTTCCCTGATCCTCAATATGAAAATGTGCAACATATTATCTGCTGTGATTCTTTTGCTACATATGCCTATGACTTTGATTTTACCCATGCTGATGGCTTCTCCAGGTACTTATCTTCACCATTTTGTGTATCAATTCATGTTGATAATGAATGTGTTGAATTGGAATCCATGCCAAGCGTATGTGGTGTGCAGATATAAGATACTATCTGATATGCCTAATGCTATGGGTGAAAAAGTTCTGATATGATATGATTTACGTAAATTAGATTTATTCAGCGTAGTTTCTTCTGTTCTGTGTTAGAGAAATTCCCACAATTAAATCCTTTTGCTTGCAGTTTTTTTTTCTAGTAATCAAGGTGGACACAAACAGAGTAAGTGCAAAGCAAAGTCTTGTCTAACTGCTCAAACCCTTATCTCATGACAGCCATATGAAATGTAGTAGGTTGCCGATTATAATGTGCATGGATGGGTAACTCAACATTCTATGGGCAAATCATTTCCATTACATAATCATATATAGAGTATCTAAGAGAGCTTTTGTGCTGTAAAAGCATAATTATTTTTGCTCGGAAGAAACTTATTTTTTGGTGGATCCTATTCATTTATTGTGCACGTCTGACACTTCTCACCAGAATCAGTTAATGTGATTTTCAATATTTACAGGCACACAGAACCTGCTGTTGTACAGATCGCTTTTCAGTACAGTGTCATTGAGCCTGTGGAGGTGGCATCAGGGAATGGCCCACAATCATATCCAAGGTACGAGATACCTGAATTATTTAATTTCCCAGACATCCTTCTTAGTTTTCAAGCATTAACTAGCTTTTGGATGCCTCACCTCCTGTGATGTTAATATTTTTGGTTTATGTCAGCTATTGCGTGTGCTTGCATTTGTTATTCATGTTATAATCTCTTCATTCCATCTTTCATTTTTCACTTTGTTTGCTTATGTGCATGTAGCCAACTGAAACATGTACTGTTCAAAAACTTACTTTTGTTGTTTGTAATGCTACATCTCCGTGGCTACAGGTTTTGTCTCAAGAGACGGTTGAGAATAAGGACATTGCAGTATCGGCCGGCTAATAATATCAATGAAATATATGACAGTGTCGATCAAGAGGCTGTCCTACATATCCTTGTTCATAAGGTATTCATGTTTAGTTCGTTTAATCATGCACATGTAGATATTCAGCAGCTTGAGATAGGAAAGATAATTGACAGATAAATGTAGGAGGTGATTAGTTGTAAGATATACCGTTAACATTAGAAATGGTTTGGCCATTGGGTTAATTCTGTGTGGATTTCGACTAGCGAAGATTCTTCTAGCCGATCCTTTTTTTTGTAGGAAAGATTTCTGCCTTTTTGTTAATGCACACCCTAGGAAGTTATTGCTTTTAAGAGGTGCACATGGATACTATTTTTGTCATCCTAACTTGATTCTCTGAAACGCTGCCATCAGGTTATTCTAGTTTCACTGGAAAATGGGGTTAGAGAAGGCAGAAATTCGGTGCATGATTGGCTGGCTATCCTTATAACTCGGTATAATGATGCGTTGAGATCTGATCCACGAACACCAGAATCGCACATTGATATAGACTTCTCGCAATGCCCCCATCTGCAAATGATACCTCAGTTTGTGTTTGGATTGTTGAGGAGCCCTCTTCTTCGCTTGCATGAAGAAGGCATCCACCCAGATTACAGGATATATCTTCAATGCCTTTTCAGGTACGTAATTTTTTTGTTTTGTAATGCAGTTCACAAAGCCTGGTGCCTGTATGTCTCGGAGAATGTCCAAAAACTTGTTTCTGCTGCTGTAACTGATATGGCAACAAAATTTAATGCTTTGTTGCTGCTGGAGTGATATCTCATGCATTTTTGTGAATCAATGCGAATTAATTTTCTCACTTGAAAGTTTGTAAGTCCCCTCTGAACTATTCTTGCAGCTCACTGGAGCCATCTTCTCTAGCCAAAGCTATATATCCACTTTTAATTTCGTACTCCTCACCTAACAAGCAAGCATTCCCACGGCACACTCTGAGCCGTGCTGCTCTGACGATGAGTGAGAGCCCGATATTTCTTCTGGATGCGTTTACCAACCTTGTTGTTTACTATTCATCAACTGCTGATCCTTCGCTTCCTTTTCCTCCACCCCATGACTGTAAGTATCACCCTTTTACAATACGTTGGGCATGTTTTTTTTTGCCTGTCTCAGCGCTTATTTTGTTGGCAACTAAAAATATCGTGCAGGTCTTTTGAGAACAACGATTAATGCGTTGAAGCAGGACAGGTGTATCACACCAAAGCTTATGATTGTCCGTGGAGGACAAGACGATTCATCGTTGTTTGAGAACTATCTCATTGAAGAGCAAGATGTTGATGGTTCCGGGTATGCAAGTGGTAACGGTTTTATATCATTCCGTGAGGGTATCAGGAATGAAGTAGCAGAGATCCTCAAGGAAGAAAGTGGCAGCTAGCTCCTGACCGCTATGGGCTTGTGGTTCCGAAGATGGTGTAGATTGTGTCGACAGCTCTTTCTTTAACATCATGGCGTAGACTATTTAACTTTACTCGTCTAAAATTGATAGAGATATAGTCATGGAGTAATAAAGGGGGAAGGTGTATTTGAATATTACAAGCAGTGCTTGTGACAATAGCTCAATGTTGTAGGGTGGTCTGTCAGAGAAAAACCTTCTGTTCTTCTATGTACTGTACATCTGACATCCGTTATTTTTCACCTTATCCTGATAGTAGCAAAGATACTCATGAAAAGGATAGCACATGAGTTTCAGAGTAATACAATATACCGCTGGGGCTTGGCCCAGAATTTTATCTCATCTACTCCTAATGTTCCTAAATATAAGTCTTTTTGGAGATTCCAATATGGACTACAGACGGAGCAAAATGTAGTCCATATTGCAAAAAAGACTTGTATTGAGGAACGGAGGGAAGTATATAGCAGTGCGAGTGAATGCAATTTTTAGGGAGATTCTGATCTGGGCGTATGCCAGGGAAATGGATTCTTCTCAACATAGATTTTTTAGACGATGGTAGAGCGGGGCAGCTTTGCAATTGATTCTTGACGCCGCAAAAAATCTTGCCTTTTATTCCTTTTTGATACGTTATTAAACAGTGGCAAAGAAAAATACAGATGGGTCTTTCCAAAGGCCCGGCGAAAACAGGGGAGAGGGATTCCCTGATGCCACCATCATCAACGCTTTTTGCTGGCGAGGAAAGCTGCTGCAACGGCGACCGCAACCCCTCCTGCAACCATCAGCGTCAACACGAGATCGCTCCTCCTGATGTTGAGCCTCCCTGCACACTCCTTTCAGAAACGAATGCCATTTCAATCTTCAGAAAGCAAACTGCATTTATTTTCAATTTTCTATATTTTGATGAGAAATGCAACGTTGATGTTATTTGTGCAAGCCTGCCGCGAACCTTGTGGTCACGTTGCTGTTCTCGCGCGTTCACGGTGCCGCCGGCGGCGCCACCGACAGCAGCAGGCTCTTCAGGAGGGGCTCTTCCGTCCAGCTCGCCGGCGTTTCCTGCGATGTGCTCTGCCGGCACGCCATCGTCGCTGCTGCTGCTGGAGCTACTACTGCTACTGCTGCTGCTGCTGCCGGCGTTGCTCCTCCTGCTGGCCTCCGGAGCTGTTCTTTCCTCCTCCGGTGATCCTGCCATTATCTCTCGCGTTACTCAGCGAGGTCTGTCGTGCGGTGGCTCGGAAATGCCGTGCCGTGCCGTGCGTCGATCAACATGCGATCCTTCCCCTCTATGCCTGAGAACGGAGGGACGGGAAGAGGGAGAGGAGAGGAGGGAGCGTAGGCTACGGCTGCATTCCAGGAGGCGACCGGCCTTCCGGTTTCGGCTCAGCATGCACTGTCCCAACGGTTGAATAAAATCAAAATCATGCGAATCGTACACACCACAAATACTTACAGAAACACACCAGTTCAGACTTCAGAACACAGTGGCAACATAGACCTATATCTTGTTCAACAAATAAAAATCATAGGCCACCACTCGGCACACCATAGCAAATACGAAAATAAATAAATAAACTGTGATACATATAACTCAGGAGAACGAAAAAGTTCAGACGGGTGCTGTAGACACTACTTGTTGCTTCAAAAAAAAAACAATGCAGAAACTAATTAAGGGCCGGTGCAGCGCCGGCCAGCCGGGACAGCTTGGAAGAGGAGATCAGCTACGACGGCTCGATCAGAACATCACCACGGCGGCAGCGCCCACGAGCACGGCCGGCCAAGCCATCGGCGAGAAGGCCGCCGCAGCATTCTTGCTCTCCACGGCGGGCGACGGGGCGGGCGAGCTCGTGGCCGGCGCCGGCGTGCCGGGAGACGGGCTCGCCGCCGCGTGACCCGTAGGGGACGGAGCCGGGGCGGGCCCGGAGGAGGATGGAGGAACGGCAGGGGGCGGAGGCGCGTGCCGGTGGTGCCCGTGGTTCGCCCAGCGCGCGTCGGTCGCCGCTCTCACCGCCGGCACGGCCAGCGCCGCGACGACCATCAGCATGGACAGGAAGGCCATGCGGGTTCCGGGCAAAGCCATGCGTTCGAGAGAGCTTCGGCGCAGGAATTCTACTCCGCGAGGATCGTGATCGAAAATGCGGCAGTGTACGCACGTACGAGTAAGACTGGAGGCCGATGAGCGAGCAATGCACACACTGGCACAGATCATGGGAGCATACATATCCGTCAGCCGTATATATAGGAGGTTTCGGGCGTGGGGAGGCGCGTCTGATGGCGGTGCAAACGCGGAAGGTGTTAACGGGTCAGTTATGGGCGGAAAATCCTGCTCGTGTTTATTCGCGCAGCGTGAAGCCGACGATAGAAAACTTATCAACACTTGCCTGAATTGCCTGCAAAGAGTTTAATGGTTGCCGAATGATGGTGTGCTGTGCTCTGCTGGAAACTTTATTTCCTGATTATGTGTTTGAGCTATTTTTGGACGTGATCATTGATCAACATACATATCTTGGTTTAGCATCTTCATAGCGTCGGGCTAACGGTGATCAACGGTTGTGGGCTTGCAAGATGTAATGTTCTCCTGCACAGGTAATAGTTTGATTGAAACCGAAGGTTTACAAAAAATAAAAAGAAGGTTTACAAAAAATTTGACAGCTGTGGGATTTGAACCCACGCCCTTTCGGACCAGAGCCTAAATCTGGCGCCTTAGACCACTCGGCCAAACTGTCCTTGATGCTAATGTAGCCATCTCTCCATTATTTATTATTAATAGTTAAACGCTTCCGTTGAAGAGAAGCCCGCGTCTTAGTCTGGCTGAGCTTCTTGATGAAATAATTGGTGCAAGTTTTCCAATGCATGATTCAGATTGCTCAAGGGATTAGGCATGCCAGCTTCAAGATAAATATAAATGTTACTATCAACTAGCTAAATCATAACCGCTACAACATTCCTAAATGTATGGCTGACAGTGGTGAGGTCAGTGACGGAGCCAAGGGGGGGCGAGCAGGGGCCTGGCCCCCCCCTAACGATCGAAGGAATGTTTATTAGGCCGTGACTAATTGCCGAAAACTCATATAGTTGCACGTACTCGGCCCCTCCCAACAGAAGCGTGAAATCACAAAGAAGCAAAAGCCCATGAGATAGCCCACACGTGGACAGATTGCTTCCTCGGTCAGTCTCCCAGGCCCATGCGTAATTAGGCTTTTTCCTCTTTCAGGTGTGTGATTAGCGCTGCGCCACTGCCCTCCCTGCGCCGATGCCGCCTCCCCCCTCCCTGCCTGCGATCAGATTGAAATCGCATGTGCCGCGATGGGACGACGAGCTATGTCCTCAGGCTGCCCTCGTCAATTCTTCGGTCCGGCCAAATAATTCGACCAGGTTAGCAGCAACATTAGTGATTACTGTATTGATCTCTCTCAATTCTTGTGTTGGGATGGTAGTTCTATAAGCGAATTTAGTTCTTGTACCTGTCAAAATTATACATCAGATTAGAGTTCTTTTATGTATCAAAATTATACATCAGATTTAGTTCTTTTGTTTGTGTTGTGATGTTATTTCTGAAACTTCCAATTTGGCAGTTATGAATATAGAAAGCTCCCTCAAACACTATGGATTGATTTACTAAGTGTCGCCAATCCTAAAAAAAAAACTAAGTGTCGCCAGAGAGGGGACAGCTTCTTTATAACCTACATCGAAGTAGCTAGGTTTTCCTGGGATGAAACCGCAATTTTTTTTTCATCTTATTGATAATGGTAGAGCTAAATTTAAACTAATTCAAACGTATCCATAGTTTTATAGCCTCAAAGTGGCACATTTTTATTATAGTAGAATGGTATTTATTTTTTTCGCTCTAGAGAGTTTTTCTATGAACTCAATTTGCCCCCCTATACCTTTCGGACCAGAGCCTAAATCTGGCGCCTTAGACCACTCGGCCAAACTGTCCTTGATGCTGATGTAGCCATCTCTCCCTAATTTATTATTAATAGTTAAACGCTTCCGTTGAAGAGAAGCCCGCGTTTTAGTCTGGCTGAGCTTCTTGATGAAATAATTGGTGCAAGTTTTCCAATGCATGATTCAGATTGCTCAAGGGATTAGGCATGCCAGCTTCAAGATAAATATAAATGTTACTATCAACTAGCTAAATCATAACCGCTACAACATTCCTAAGTGTATGGCTGACAGTGGTGAGGTCAGTGACGGAGCCAGGGGGGGGGGGGGGCGAGCAGGGGCCTGGCCCCCCCTAACGATCGAAGGAATGTTTATTAGGCCGTGACTAATTGCCGAAAACTCATATAGTTGCACGTACTCGGCCCCTCCCAACAGAAGCGTGAAATCACAAAGAAGCAAAAGCCCATGAGACAGCCCACACGTGGACAGATTGCTTCCTCGGTCAGTCTCCCAGGCCCATGCGTAATTAGGCTTTTTCCTCTTTCAGGTGTGTGATTAGCGTTGCGCCACTGCCCTCCCTGCGCCGATGCCGCCTCCCCCCTCCCTGCCTGCGATCAGATTGAAATCGCATGTGCCGCGATGGGACGACGAGCTATGTCCTCAGGCTGCCCTCGTCAATTCTTCGGTCCGGCCAAATAATTCACCAGGTTAGCAGCAACATTAGTGATTACTGTATTGATCTCTCTCAATTCTTGTGTTGGGATGGTAGTTCTATGTTTAATTTAGTTCTTGTACCTGTCAAAATTATACATCAGATTAGAGTTCTTTTATGTATCAAAATTATACATCAGATTTAGTTCTTTTGTTTGTGTTGTGATGTTATTTCTGAAACTTCCAATTTGGCAGTTATGAATATAGAAAGCTCCCTCAAACACTCTATGGATTGATTTACTAAGTGTCGCCAATCCTAAAAAAAAAACTAAGTGTCGCCAGAGAGGGGACAGCTTCTTTATAACCTACATCGAAGTAGCTAGGTTTTCCTGGGATGAAACCGCAATTTTTTTTCATCTTATTGATAATGGTAGAGCTAAATTTAAACTAATTCAAACGTATCCATAGTTTTATAGCCTCAAAGTGGCACATTTTTATTATAGTAGAATGGTATTTATTTTTTTCGCTCTAGAGAGTTTTTCTATGAACTCAATTTGCCCCCCCCCCCTATACCGAAATCCAGGCTCCGCCCCTGGGTGAGGTGATGGGCGGCTAGGAATAAGTTCTCCACGCAATGTCCTCGTTCCAATGATGTAGTTTCGCATTGATAGAGGGCGTGTGAAGCTTCAGTGAGGGCGAGATCTTGGGCCTCGTTTTGGTCTTCAATTTTTTCTATGTGTCTGACGACGCCCTAGGGACAGAATGATGTCACATCATGTTTCTTTCTTCGGTTCCTTCTCCGCCTCATGGAACTCAACCATATGGTGCTCCGGAGGCGATCTAGCGATGTTTGTCTCCCCCTTATCCGTCTAGCAGAAGTTGGGACTATTTTCTTGGCCCTTCTAGATGCCCGCTCTGCATGTTTCAACATGATTGTTCTGCTAAGACGGAGGCCCAGAAACGGGAGCGAGCTTTACTTATTGCGCGCTATTGATGGATGCAGAAGAAAGACGGTGCTGATTTCTTCAAGGGCTTGCGTGTAGTTTATTATCCTTGTAAGGAAGTTCTTATAAGGGCTGATTTTATCTAGTATATGTCCTTCATCCTATTTGAAGAATGGAAAGAAAAAGCTTAGAATCAATAGCAAAGACATTTGAATCAATGTGAACGAATCGTGATAGCTTGCTTTGCCTTTTGTTTTAATACTAATAATATAATGTTCCATTTTCTAAAATGAAGATAACTCAACTCCTGCATTTTGATGCACACATCCATATTTTACTAATTATTGAAAACACTGTCAAACATTGATGCCAAACAAGTCGGCTTACAAGGAAAGAAAGAAAATTCAGGACATCCATATAGGACATGCTTCCCGATAGCATCTCCGAAGTCCTACCGCAAGCCTTGTGATTGTGGACCATAATCCACTAAGTGACATATGAGTTAACGAAAAGTGTAATGCTCCAAGACCATGCCTTCAAGAAGAAATTACCGCTGTTGGCCGATCTAACCGTAAGTCAAACCTGGAGCTATCACCCTTGAAGTACAATTTCAAACCAATACACTAAACAAGGAAACGATGCACAAACGTCGATGGTGCCAGATCTAGTTGGCTAAGTCATGGGAACACAACCCAGATGTCAACCACCAATGTTTGCCATCCCATCTCTCTACTAGATTGTTGATTGATGAGGAATACACTGGAAAAGAAAACGCCATCTCACCACTTTGGTTGTTATCGAAGCACCTTAATTTTCAATGGTTGTTGTGTGCACTGCAACAACGTCTAGCGGCCTCCGCCACTAGATACGCCATTCAGACACCAGAACTCGCTTGGTCCCAGATCGAGCCCGCGGGCGAGCCACACAAGCACCGCTCATCGGCCTCTAGAGCTGTGCTCCCCGCACTGGCCGACGTGCAGCCTCTTGAGGGCTGCCACACTGCTTTCATACCACAAGGGCCGGATCAGCCTCTTCAAGGGCAGCGTAGGATAGATCCAACCGGATCCCTAAACAAGCCGCCAAAGACAGCGACTTGCACCGGATCATAACCCACGCGACGCAAAGAAGATCGCCCTCCAAGCACGTCGGATACCTCCACGACGGCCAAAGCCCCGCCGCCTCCTTCATCGGCAGCTGCACGACAGCAACCTCGGGAGGCGGCAAGGAGAAAAAGGGACTAGGAGAGAGGCGGCTGAGATCTAGGGTTGTAGCCCCTCACGCCGCCAGGAGGAGGGAGACACGAGGGGATTTTTCAGGAGTGATCTTCCATGGCTTTCCCTTCCCTGGCACAATATTTTATAGTAAAAGTTAATACTGGTTTTTTGTGCAAAAATTGATACCGGCTTCTAATGTTGAGGCATTGATGTGTGGAAACAATTGTCGCTTTGTTCGAGCAATAAAATCATACTGGGGTGGGTGGGCTCCTAGCACAGTGGCGCCTCTCAGCCAGCGTGGGTTCGAATCTCGGTTCGGACATGTGTCTCACACTTTCCTCTGTTATTAATTTTTAAAGGTCGTAAGGGCTTGCTTGGTCCCAGATTTGGCCCGCAAGCGAGCCACACAAGCACTGCTCGTCGGCGCGCAGCAAGAGAGCATCGTCTGACGCGCAGCTTCACGAGGGCTGCCACGCTGTTTTCATACCATAAAGGCCGGATCAACCCATTCGAGGGCAGCATAGGATAGATCCAATCGAATCCCTAAACAAGCCGCCAAGGACGGCAACTTGCAACGGATCATAACCCATGCGGCGCAAACGAAGATCGCCCATCAAGAACATTTGATACCCCCACGACGACGAAATCCCCGCCGCATCCCTCACCGGCAGTCACACGACAGCAACCTCGGCAGGCTGCGAGGAGAAAAAAGGGAGTGGGAGAGAGGCATCAGGGATCTAGGATTGTAGCCCCTCGCGCCGCTAGGAGGAGGGCGACATGAGGGGATTTTTCAGGAGTGGTCTTGCTAGGCTTTCCCTTCCCTGGCACAATATTTTATAGTAAAAGTTAACATATTGTTTTTAGTGTGCAAAAATTGGTACCAACTTTTAATGTTGAGGCTTTGAGGTGTGAAAACAATTGCCGCTTAAGGTAATGTTCGGGTACCTCGTTAGAACAAGAAAATCATAATGAGGTGGATGGGCTCCTAGCACAGTGGCGCCTCTCTGCCGGTGGGTTCGAATCTCGGTTCAGACGTGTGTCTCACATTTTCCTTTGTAATTATTTTAAAAGGGCTGTAAGGGCTCGCTTGGTCCCACATCGGGCCCGCGGGCGAGCCACACAAGCACTGCTCGTCGGCCTCTAGAGTCATGCTCCACGCACCGGCCGATGCGCAACATCTCGAGTGCCGCCACGCCGTCATCATACCATATGGGCCGGATCAACCCGTTCAAGGGCAACGTAGGATAGATCCAATCAGATCCCTGAACAATACGCCAAAGACGACAGCTTGCACCGGATCATAACCCACGCGGCGCAAACTAAGATCGCCCTCCAAGCGCGTCGGATACCTCCACGACGGTGAAATCCCACTTTCTCCTTCACCAGCAGCTGCACGACTACAACCTCAGGAGGCGGCGAGGAAAAAAAAAGGGAGTAGGAGAGAGGCGGCGGAGATCTAGGATTGTAGCCCCTCGCGCCGCCAGGATTTGGGCGACATGAGGGGATTTTTCAGGAGTGGTCTTGCTAGGCTTTCCCTTCCATAGCGCAATATTATTTTATAGTAAATGTTAATATTATTTTTTGCGCAAAAATAGATACCATCTTTTAATGTTGAGGCTTTGATGTGTGCAAACAATTGCCGCTTAAGGTAATATTCGGGTACCTCTTTGAAGCAAGAAAATCATACTGGCTTGTATGGGCTCCTAGCAGAGTGGCGCCTCTCAGCCGACGTGGGCTTGAATCTCGGTTCATACGTGTGATGCCACAATGGGAACCCCAAAAGGCGAAACCAGCTAGAGCTTTCGGTTTTTCTTTATCATTCGTTTAACCTAGACCAAGAATAATCTGGTTAGATGCAGGGGCCGCCGGCTGAGGAATTTCCACCAGTTTTTGATTGCTTGATCCGGGTAGTCCTTGTCACTGCTGTGAAATTTAAAGTTGCCTTGGACTTCTACTACATGCGGTCCAAAACTAGAGATGATCGTAGCCACTGGGAGTTCCATCCGGGACGCGCAGCTGCCAAGACCTTCTGCGGCAGCACCTTTTATTTTCCATGGTTTGTCAGCCTGCCGAGGTCAACCGCTTGACTGCTCACCGGAGTGCCAGTTGTCTATGATTGGCGTCCGGTGATCGATGCCCGAAACGACCTGGGACACAGCCCAGGCACCAGGTCAATCCATCATATATATATAAATCGAACATACAAATCAGCAGTGGTACGTACTCTTTTTTCTTTCTTCCTGTGGCTTCGGTTCGTATGCGCGTTAACAGATGGAATGGAATAATCCTAATCAAGTGCACGCACGCACTCCCCAGACCGTACAAGACAGGAAAACAAAGGCAGACTGGGTCACGGGCACGTACGACATGCTCATTTCTCCACTCACGGCATCTCTTACGCCGGCCCCAATACGGACAGATTATTTGTCTGCGGACAGTGAACGGGAGCCGATTATTTCAATGTTTGCCACGAACCTTCACCTGTGATACAAATAAATTCAGATGACATAATTCATGCAAACATGATGAAATTCATGCAAACAAACATAATTTTGACATAATTTACTGAGTGATATTTCCTCCATGGAGGAGAAGGAGCCGCCGTTGTCGCGGCTGAAGTAGTGGAGGAGGCGCCCGTGCACCTTTGCGGTCGCCGGGGCACTTCCTCCTTCACGGCCATGTGGCGCCAGACGCGGCATGGTAGCGACGCCAACTCATCGATGCGTGCGTACCGGCTGTGTGGTGGCGTTGTAGCAACCCCGTCTGCTCATTCGTCGCATTGCTTTGACCGGCATCAATGTTGTGGAGACGTCCGCTCTGAAGCAGGTTGACCGACATGAATGCACGGCAACCGCTTCGCCCGAAGAGGGTTTTCGTGCGGAGAGGGTTTTGGATAGTACGTGGTCGCCAGGTGCATACGTGGCAGATGCAAACTGCCGCAAACTTCCTTGGTTTGTGAGATTTCGGGCAAGCGAACGTGTCCACAGACCAATGATGCACATGTTGGATGGCTTTCAATGGCCGGATACGTTGGTCCTGAATTTTGTGAGCGTTTTAAGGATCCGTGTTTGTGATATCCTCGGTGGCATAGTACTCTCTCCGTCCAGGTGTGTAGGGCGTCTAAGAGAATCCCTCTTTTCTAAAAGTTTTAGTCACATATAGGTAGTTAAACCAGCCTCGTTTTACAGTCTCTTGTTTTGGCTCCCCGTACAGCCATTTTTAAATGTTGTGTGAATGAAAACTGTTGACCCACGGTATGTGTTAAGCCAATGCATGCACAATTAGTTAGTTGATTATTGGTCAGCCCGAGCGAAAAAATCGGAAGGCAATTAACTAGCACGCGTATTGTTGCATGCATGCGCAGCTAGTTGAGGAAGGAAAAGGTCAGGCAATAAATTGGCATGTCTACCGAGATTTACCAGCGAGAATTAAGGGCTAAACTTGCTCGGTAATTGGCTATTTTTCTGGTTTAAATTTTCCCTTCACCCACTCCCCTCGCGCCTAGATCAGGCTGCCCTTCCTTACGCGCCCAACACACCTGGACGGAGGGAGTATATACCCACTCAACGAGTTATTGCTACATCTACATGCCATTTCTCACGGAAAGAAAGTTACGAACTAACATGGCCCAGTTAAAATCAAGGGGTGGGGTGAGCTAAAATCAAGGAGGGGTGAATTCATGATGGAGAGGAGGACACATCTATCTCCCCATGAAATCAGTCCGTAACACACTTTCCATAAGTGTAGGATTTTCTCCCACTCAACAAGGTGAAGTCATTTGCAAAAATAAAATACGAGGTGAAGACATTTGCAAAGGAATAAAAAGGTGAAATCATTTGTAAAAGAATAAGGTAAAAACGAGTTGAAAGCATTTGCACAACAGAAATGGTTAAAAAGACGAGGTGAAAGCATTTGCACAAGAAAATAAAGAAAATAAACGAGGTGAAAGCATTTGCAAGAAAAGAGAGGGGAAGAGAAAAACCGAGGAGGCGATGAAGGCCTGAAGCACGACAGCACGGCCGGAGACCCGGACGACCGCACGGCCACGGGTGACGGGTCCACGGCGTGCAGGGACGCCACGACCCCCACGGATCCAGGCGAACGCTTCCCTCCCGTAGTTGGTGCGCTGCCGCGTGTGACGAGCGAGGCCGGGTCGCAATCCAGGGTGAGCTGTTGCATGCTAATCAATCATTACTCTACCGGAGAAATGCCTAGGAGGAAACGTTCACTAGCAGGCCCCGGTGAGACGTGACTGGGTCGCGGCGTCGAGGGTCGCCCGGCCCGCTGTAACCAGCTGTTCCCGGTGGAAGAGGGAGCAGCAGCCGAGCATGACGGGCACGGGCTGGAGACCGTCGCCGCCGCCGTCGTCGTCGCGCCTGTCGCGACTCGCGTATCCGGGCGATGGCGATGGCGACGGCGACGGCGACGTCGAGGTCCAAATGCCCAATCCGCACAGCCAATCGATTGACTGACTGCAACGGTGTCTCGCTTTGTATTATGCCACTGGCTGGTCTACTAGCTAGCTACGTACCTGACAGAGACGCCCCGCGTCACTTGTACCTGTGGTGCGGGCCAACAGTGCCCCTGATGGCCTCCACGTACCACCACTACTTTGATCTGGGCAACATGCCATCTTGTCTATCTGTCTGACTGACTTGTTAAAAACCGGGAGAGAGGAGGAGACGTTCTTCGGCTTGGAGTCAGTTTACCTGAGTGCTGCACATCCGAGTGCTAGGCTGGACGCAGACCGTAGCTGCACGCGCTTCCTCGGGTAAACACCCTTGGACTTGCGGTGCTTCGGTAATGCGTTTTATCGTTCAACATTTCTCCACCGCGGCCATCGGCACCCGAACGGACTGAGCTTCAGTGACGGCTGGCCCACATGTTACTGACCCAACTGCAGGTGGAGTTACACCACCGAAGCAGCGTCCCTCCCGAACTCCGACCTCTCTGACCTGCAGTGCAGTGGAGCTTTAGAATGAAAACCATCCGACCCCCAGAATTTATGTCCTGATTTGGACACACCGCTCCTATTTAAGTTTTTTTATTAATGTGTGGCCTATAACACCGAAAATGCTCAACGGGGCTCGGCCTCCATGAAGGCCGAATTTGAAATGGTCAAAATTTATATTTATACATTTCAATCTTGTTTTAAAAAATACACATATACTTAGAGACATAATATATAAGTGCGTAAATTTTCAGGACAAAATACATTAAAAATGGGTGCTACACAAAAAAATATGTGCCTTTTTAGTACATGTACCATTCATCCTCAAGCTCCATGATTTTGGTTTTTGTATGGCTCGCATTTCAGAGTATTTCATCTTAAAATTTTACGCACATGCACATCACATTCTTGTATACTTGTATAACTTTTTTAGATTCGAAACCGAGAAGTTTGATTTTTTTTCTTTTTAAAAATTCGAGCTCCAAAACGCCCTACTCATCTAATACCTTTTATGATATGCTTTGTTTCATGATTGTAATGGACTTTACAATATGTGATCATAGATGCCCGACTCGCTCTTGGGGGCGATCAGATGAACCACTCTGCCATCAGAGGAAGCCAGTAGGCAAAGCTTGCCTAGCAGACTGCGGCGGCAGGGTCATCTCCTTGCGCTACAGGAGCTCTCATGCTGGAGCGTTTGTGGCAGCCCTGAACAACATGCACGGCGGAGTTTGGGTATCGCGGCAGCGGCCCCGTGGCATCTCGGCAGTGGCCACGCGCAGAGGCTACGAGGGTTGTGCGACATCCGGTCGCGGTGTCAGCGACAACACTGGTGATTTGCGACGGAGGTTTTTTCTTCCGTGATTGAATTTCCTTGGTTTTCTGTTACCATAGGACGCGATGACACATCTTCCTGGTCCATGTATGTAGGCAATTTTACGGATTTGTGTGGCTGTGTGCGCATCGGTTATTTTGCTCCTGATGGCCTACTATTGTCTCTATGGTGTGGTCAACGGGTTTTAGCCTCCATACTGGTGGTTCCTGCGAGCGTGCTCTGATGATTGGATGTCCCCCGTTCGACACAAAGGTTTGATGTGCTCGACATGGCCGAAGATGGCGCATGTGACAACATATTTGGCAACTCAACTTATGCTTGATACGTGAGTTTTGCCCTTGTCTGAGGTGCGCCATGTGACTAGCCTAAATTGACTCTGCATGGGTAGTCCGGAATCTGGATTCTCGATGGCACGAAATCAATGGAGATGATGGGCGTCCCTATGCGCTGCTCGACAGAGTGAGTTTGAGCGGTAGAGTTCTAATTGTGCGGTTATGTCCGTCAGAACTATGTGTCTGCATGGTTGTATGATGATGGATCGACAGATGGTGCTAGCACTGTTGAAACACGCGGTACGCTACGCTAGCGCCAAATAAATTTTTCTACCACACACCCAAGATCATGCTGTTGGAAATAGATTATGAGATCGGGTTTACCACGAGACGCGCAGTCACCGCAACGGAAGTAGAGTTGGTGATGCGTGTAGTCGATCTCTCGGGCCGTCTCCTCCTCACGTTGCCCATATCCCGCGAACAACGAAGACCCGCGAACGGTACCTCGTGGATCCCTCGAACGGTTCGTCCGAGCACCGCAGATGCGATGCCTTCAAGATATCCACACATGCGGGGTGCAGCGGCGGGCAGCGGACTGCTAGGTCCGGTCGCACGTCATGGGCGTGGGGAGCGGCGGCAGCTATCGAGAGTGGGAAAAAGATCAACCCTAAGTGGTGTGCCCACTTCTTTTATATAGGCCTCCGATGTGGGCTCAATACTTGAGCCCACTAGGAGTCTGCGTCCATTTTTCCACTGGGATTCAATCCGAATGAGCTGCAGCCCCTTAAGTGTGCGACCCTATAGGTTCACGTACACATGGACACGACCAAGTCCATAGTTGGTAGCGGCTCCTAGCAGAACGTGCCAACTCCCATGTGTGCGTAAAGTCGTTTGACGAACCTCGACAATGTGTCATATGCAACATTCATTTTGCCTCACGATATATGTTGTCGAGCTCAAGGCGAGTACCTATCACCCTTGTGGTAGCTCAACCTCTCTTCTCGAAACCGCGACACAGATTCCCAAACTGGGTTAACACTTAACCAAGTCGCATGGCCATGCTTTCCGAATCTGATCATTCAAGAGGGCCCAGAGAATATCTCTCCATATAGGAGGGGCAAATCCCATCTTGGTCAGCCATGTCTCACGGCATATCTCACGACTCATCTGAAAGCTACCTTTATAACTACCCAGTTACGGAGTAGTGTTTGATTGACGCGCCCGACTCGACCGTACACTAATCATACACGCGAATGTGTACGATCAAGATCAGGGACTCACGGGAAGATATCACAACACAACTCTAGACACAAATTGAAATAATACAAGCTTTATATTACAAGCCAAGGGCCTCGAGGGCTCGAATACATAGCTCGATACATAAGGGAGTCAGCGAAAGAACCAATATCTAAGTACAAAC
Source organism: Aegilops longissima (assembly GCA_021605205.1). Lineage (NCBI taxonomy): Eukaryota > Viridiplantae > Streptophyta > Magnoliopsida > Poales > Poaceae > Aegilops > Aegilops longissima. The sequence continues at coordinate 486,584,202 of CM038676.1, read as the reverse complement.
ATAAGTTAAACAAGGATGCCTTAAGAAGGCTAGCACAAACATCAACGATCGAAGAGGCAAGGCCTCCTGCCTAGGACCTCCTAACTATTCCTGGTCGTCAGCGGGCTCCACGTAGTAGTAGCCACCCTCGGGGTAGTAGTCGTAGTCGGTGGGGGTGGCATCTGACTCCTGGGGTCCACCATCTGGTTGCAACAACCAGAAAGAAGAAAGAAGGGGGAAAAGGGGGAGCAAAGCAACCATGAGTACTCATCGAAAGTAATCGCAAGCATCAGATCTATACGAAGTATGCATTGGTATCAAATGGAAGGGTTGTATCTGTGGACTGAACTGCAGAATGCCAGAATAGAGAGGAAGGCCTAGCCTATCGAAGACTAGCGTCTTCAAGAAGCTCCAAGCATCTTGCAGCATGTAGAAGAGTAAAGAATAGCAGTTTAATTAACAAGCATGTTGTAACATTAAGGCCGAGAGATCCTTCCTCGACTCCCTGCGAGAAAGCAATCCCGGAGCCAACATATCCATCACATATCAAGTATCCATTTCTAGTTGTATAAGATCAGGATACAAGTCTGAACGTCCATTACCGTGGACACGATATTTGAATATATATCTTCCCTGCAGGGGTGCACCACGTTACCCAACACGCTCGATCACTCTGGCCGGACACACCTTTCTGAGGTCAATGCCCGGCCTCGGAAGATCAACACGTCGCAGCCCTACCTAGGCTCAGCAGAGAGGTCCCCGCCGGTCTACATCCTAAGCACTCCGGGGTCTGGGCCTATCGCCCATTGCACTCCGGGTCGTTGTGTGCAGGGTGGATACCAGCACCGCCTCGGATGGCCAGCACGATCCGACCATGCCGAATCTTTGAATCGGACGCTCGACAAAGCTTGGCCGACATGCACGAGAGGCCCATAACTATTCTCGCGTGGTGGTTAGTGCGTAAAGGCCAGAGGCCAACTCAAAACAAATACCCAAACATGTTAGTGCATTAACAATTAAAGTAGTGACGGCTATCGGGACAAGTCCGGAGCTATCACCCCCTCCTGGGTGATACGCTAAACAGCCAGCCGCCACCGTCACATTGCATGGGTGCTCTCCGGGCCCGCCCGGCTTTCACAACGGTCTCAAGTAAAGTCAAGGTAACTGTGTGTCCAGACATCAAGGGGAAAACCTGAGCAATCACCCCCGGTGGATTCCACTCAATGTAATCATCAAGGTGAACGTAAGAGGGACCACCCTCGAGGTTCACACTTGAGGTGTTACACGTCAGAGCCGTATCGGAATGGTGAAGGAAGAAATCACCTTCATTGACCACGACCGAATAGCTACACTACAGAGATCTCATCAGGAGTGATGTATGAGGTTCCACCCTCGGCACTCGATGGTAACTCTGCAGAGTCGAGCAACAAAAAGGGGCATGATGTGATGTGAGGTTTCGGGCTCTAGTCGTCGATCACGTTGATCGAGTTGTCGATGATGAAGCAGGGGCAACAAGGACAAGGTGGTGGTCACTGATGGATCTCTAGCCAACCTATACTAAGCAGTTTAGGATAAGCAGGTAGGTAACAATAGCAGGTACAAAAGCAGGCTATGCATCAGAATAGGAGCAATCAATTACAGTAGCAAAATCTAATGCAAGAATGAGAGAATGGAATGGGCGATATCGGGATGATCAAATGGGGGGCTTGCCTGGAAGCTCCGCTGAAAGGGAAGAAGGGTCGTCGTCGACGTAGTCAATCACAGGGGCATCAACAGCGGTCTCGGGGTCTACCGGAGAGAAGAGGGGGAAGAAACAGTAAATATAATGCAAACAGATGCAACACAGATGCATGACGGCGGTAACACGCAGGGCTAGGGGTTTTCTAACGCGGTGATACACGATACCGGCGAAGGGGGATAACGTCCGGAAAGTTTTCCCGGAGTTAGGCATTTTCGGACAGACGAACCGGAGGGGAAAAGTTCGATGTTCGCTATGCTAGGGGCATGCGACGGATAAACGGAGAGCGTATTCCGATTCGTCATATTTTTCTGAGCAACTTTCATGTATAAAACTTTTTCATCCGAGGTGCGGATTATTTTCTATGATTTTATAAAGTTTTAGCAATATTCTGAAATTATTAATAATTCGAAAATAAATGCTAAAACGCTAGATGCACCCAACACAGGGTACATAGAACTGTACCTAGTGGCTGACAGGTGGGCCAGGGGGTCTTAGTTGACCAGTCAATGTTTGACTGGTCAACAGGGCATGGGGCCGCCCTATCGTAGACATACCTAACTAATTACTGATTAGATAATTAATTTAGCAGGTTAACTACTGTTAAGCTAATCAAGTAAATTTTAATTAAGGTAATTAATTGATTAATTATAATTATAATCAATATTTTTATCTTTCTTTTTTTAGGAAAAGGGGTTGGGGGCCCCGTTGGCAGTGGCCCATCTGGCCACTGGAGCGAGTTAGCGTGCAGCGGGCGCTGGGGCGTGGGCACCCGTCGAACGGGGAACGGCGAGGCCGTGGCCGGCGATGGCCACCGGGGCGCGGTGGGGAGCCGGCCAGGGGAAGCGGGGCAGCGACAAGCAGCAAGGGGGGAGGGGGGAGGGAGGAGCTGCGGGCTAGCTGCGAGTGGCGCCGAGGCAGAAGACGAGCGAGGCGCGGTGGCGGCGGCAGTCAGCGGGGCAGCCGGCGCCGGTGGTTGCGGACCTGGGGGGAGGCAAGCAGCAGCAGGTCGCGTGTGGGAGGGGAGGAGGGGCAGGGGGCCGCGTGGGGATGAGGCGAGCGGACCAGGGCGGCGGAGTCGAGCGGCTGCAGGCAAGTCCAGCCACGACGCGCACGGCGCGGGTGCGGGCGTGGTTAGCAGGCAGCTGGAAAGCGAAGAGAGGCGGTGGCGACTACGGGCGCGGCAGCGGCAAGGGCGCTGGGCTGCAGAGGAAGAGGCGGCGAGGCAGGGGAGGCGGCCCGGCGGCTGGCGGGTGTATGCTGGGCTGCTAAGGCAGCAAGCGGCAGCAGAAGAAGAACGCAGAGCAGCATAGCAGCGGCAACGCAAGCAGCGAGGCAGCACGACAACGAGCGGTCGTGGGTGCGTGCGGACGGGGCAACGGGTGCAGCGGGCGCGCGGCAGCAGAAGCCGGGGCGCGTCCGGCTCGAGCGGTCGACGGCGACGGGAGGGAAGAAGAGGGGGGAACAGAGGAGGGGGCCCTCATCGGGCCCTGTAGGTGTGCAAAAGCATGCGCGAGGAGGAGTCGAGGATGCGCCGGAGCTCGGGGTAGCCTTCGTGGAGGCGGTTGGGGACAGGGCAACGACGGCGAGCTTCGGTTTCGGGCGTCGGCCTCGGGGCCGCAGTTGTCCAGATCTGGGAGCGGGGGCGCGAGGGAGAGTGGGGAGTAGCTAGGGTTCGGGGGGCCGGGAGGGGTTGCATGGGGTCTTGTAGGTGAGGGGGCGCCTTGGATGATCGGCACGTGGCCGATGGCCATGGCGATGGCCTCCACGATTCCCCCTCGTGAACAGGACGAGGAGGGAGGTGTATGTGGACCGGCCTGGTTGGCTGTGGCCAACTGCGCCAAGGTCCACGAGGGGAAGGGGTTTTCTTTTGTTTTGTTTAACCTTTAGTTTTTCTTTCTATTACGCTCTGTTTCTATTACTTTAGTAAGCAAAATAGTTTTACTAATATATACAACTGGCTCCACAAATTGAGTTACAAAATAACCCACAGCCAAGAAAAGTTTCACACCTAAACAAAATAGTTTGATATTTTAGAAATTATAAAAGGCATTTATTTAATTACTTTACCTACTGTTTTATTTATTTGAGTGCATTTAAATGTTTTATAAAAGTGTGGTTTCTTCATCGATAATACTTATGGATTATTTGTAACATTTTGCACATTTTAGTTTTGACATTTGAAAACTTTTACTTTTGGCGCTAATTTAAATTTGAATTTATACCGATTTGAATCTAAGCGAGATTAGCAACAGTAACAGTGATGACATGGCATCATTAGCAAAGAATTACTGTAGCTTAATTATCCGGGAGTTACAATTCTCCCCCACTACAAGAAATCTCGTCCCGAGATTTAGGAAGTAGAAGGAAACAAAGCAGGGTATTCATCACGAAGACGATCCTCGCATTTCCAAGTGGCTCCATCTTCAGAATGATTTTACCACTTGACTTTTAGAAATTTGATACCCTGTGACGGTGCGACGTTCAGCTTGATTAAGAACGCGGATCAGATGCTCTCTTTAAGCGAGATCATCTTGCAGGGGTTGACTTTATAAACCAGGTGGTTGTTGCAATAAGACTTGCGACTCAGGGCATCGGCCATGACATTAGCCTTGCCAGGGGTATAAGAAATACCGTAGTCATAGTCTGTAATTGTTTCCTTACATCGCTGCTGACGGAGATCCAGATCTAGTTGAGTAACAGATACTTCGGACTTTAATGATCGGATGAAGATCTCGCAACAAGTACCAAGAAGGAAATGCCGCCACAACTTTAGTGCAAATTTAACTGCAGCAAGTCCAAGGCCATGCACTGGGTAGTCCTTCGGGAAAGACACCTTTGAATTCACAAGCGGCTGGAGCGTTTTCAATTCTCACAAGAGAAGCGTTTAACGCATTCAAGGAATAAGTTCGTGCTTCAACATTTCGAACAAGATGAGCATGGTAGCTTACTATTTCATTAGAAGGACGTAGTAGATGGACGGTTTTAGTGACGCAAATGATAGAAGCGGTATGTGTTTTCAACCATTCCATTCTCAGAATGAGGTCGATATTGGATGATTCAAAATAATGGGGGAAACATGGAATTCCAGCCCTTCAATTTCAACGGGGACGTTGTGACTAACAATGGTGGTTCTACATTGGCACGCGGAATGCAGCTTGGGATTCCGCCAAGTGATGACGGTTCCAACAGATACGAAACGCAGGTGGCCGTCCCACCATTGAGAAGCGGGAACTTTTGGGTAGTAAGTCGCAAAGGCGACATAGTTGGCAGGGGATACCTCAGCAAACTCCAACTTGAAAGTGATGTCACAGAGCCAATCACCAGCATCAAGGGGCTTAGTTGAGCTACGGTAGATGCCAGGCTTGAGGCGCGCAAAGTATTGCAGTGTCACTGGGGTTGGTTGCTGATTCATTTTGGGGCGTGGGAACTGAGCCACGTACCATGAACTGGCGATTCAACATCAAACTATTGTATCATTCCGGCCATGTATTCGGGAGGTGGTGGATTGTCGCCACCATGGCCACGACTAGCGGGTCTAACCATCCTGCTTAATGCAACATGGGTAGTTTATCCAGGGGTGGAGCAAGTATATGGAGTCAATCATGATAACAATGAGCAAAGGCGCAGTATGTACAAAGCAGCAATCATTAAAGACATACTGATACATGTATGGAGCCAATTACATGTTGTTCGTATGAGTTCGGACAAGAGAAACACCCTAGACATACTAGGCGGCACATATGCTCGCGATGGAGGGACACAACAACGAGACATAGCAAAGGCTACCTCAACGTCGGGGAAAACCTCTGGAGCGAGGGATTTGCAAGTGACGATGCAGGGTGCCCTCGACAAGAGGATCCTGCGGTCAGTGAACATTGTGAAGCAGATCTTGGCCATTAATTCGAGAAAGGAATAACACAAATCTCCGGGTGGATGTGATCACGAGATCCTGATGTTAGATTTAGCAAAATCATTTAACCCGAGTAGAAGAGAGATCAGAGTCCCAGAGTATAGACGAGGAATAAAAGATCCTAATACCACCCAATGGCGACGTGGGCCCGTAAGCCACAGGGCCATGTTAGTAAATCAGTTTTTCAAAGACTAGACTCAACTTCGGCCAAGGAGTTGGAAAGGGGGGTTCCTACAGGCAGTCGGCTCTGATACCAACTTGTGACGCCCCCGACTCGACCGAACACTAATCATACACGCAAATGTGTACGATCAAGATCAGGGACTCACGGGAAGATATCACAACACGACTCTAGACACAAATTGAAATAATACAAGCTTTATATTACAAGCCAGGGGTCTCGAGGGCTCGGATACATAAGCGAGTCAGCGAAAGCAACAATATCTGAGTACAGACATAAGTTAAACAAGGATGCCTTAAGAAGGCTAGCACAAACATCAACGATCGAAGAGGCAAGACCTCCTGCCTGGGACCTCCTAACTACTCCTGGTCATCAGCGGGCCCCACGTAGTAGTATCCACCCTCGGGGTAGTAGTCATAGTCGGCGGGTAAAGAAAAAGGGGTGGCATCTGACTCCTGGGGTCCACAATCTGGTTGCAACAACCAGAAAGAAGAGAGAAGGGGGGAAAGGGGGAGCAAAGCAACCGTGAGTACTCATCAAAAGTACTCGCAAGCATCAGATCTATACTAAGTATGCATTGGTATCAAATGGAAGGGTTGTATCTGTGGACTGAACTGCAGAATGCCAAAATAGAGGGGAAGGCCTAGCCTATCGAAGACTAGCGTCTTCAAGCAGCTCCAAGCATCTTGCAGCATGTAGAAGAGTAAAGAATAGCAGTTTAATTAACAAGCATGTTGTAACATTAAGGCCGAGAGATCCTTCCTCGACTCCCTGCGAGAAAGCAATCCCGGAGCCAACATATCCATCACATATCAAGTATCCATTTCTAGTTGTATAAGATCAGGATACAAGTCTCAAAGTCCATTACCGTGGACATGGTATTCGAATATATATATTCCCTATAGGGGTGCACCACATTACCCAACACGCTCGATCACTCTGGCCGGACACACCTTTCTAGGGTCAATGCCCGGCCTCGGAAGATCAACACGTCGCAGCCCTACCTAGGCTCAGCAGAGAGGTCCACGCTGGTCTACATCCTAAGCACTCCGGGGTCTGGGCCCATCGCCCGTTGCACTCCGGGTCGTTGTGTGCAGGGTGGATACCAGCACCGCCTCGGATGGCCAGGATGATCTGACCGTGCCACAATGCTGAACTGGACGTCTGACAAAGCTTCGGCTGATACTGCGACGTCGAGGCCCATAACTATTCTCGCATTGTGGTTAGTGCATAAAGGCCAGAGGCCAACTCAGAACAAATACCCAAACCTGTTAGTGCATTAACAATTAAAGTAGTGACGGCTATCGGGACAAGCCCGGAGCTATCACCCCCTCCTGGGTGATATCACTAAACAGCCAGCCGCCACCGTCACATCGCACGGGTGCTCTCCGGGCCCGCCCGGCTTTCACAACGGTCTCAAGTAAAGTCAAGGTAACTGTGTGTCCAGACATCAAGGGGAAAACCCGAGGAATCACCCCTGGTGGATTCCACTCAATGTAATCATCAAGGTGAATGTAAGAGGGACCACCCTCGAGGTTCACACTTGAGGTGTTACACGTCAGAGCCGTATCGGAATGGTGGATGAGGAAATCACCCTCATTGACCACGACCGAATAGCTACACTACAAAGATCTCATCAGGAGTGATGTATGAGGTTCCACCCTCGGCACTCCATGGTAAATCTACAGAGTCGAGCAACAAAAAAGGGCGTGATGTGGTGTGAGCTGTTGGGCTCTGGTCGTCGACGTTGATCGAGTCGTGGATGATGAAGCAGGGGCAACAAGGTCAAGGTGGTGGTCACTGATGGATCTCTAGCCAACCTATACTAAGCAGTTTAGGATAAGCAGGTAGGTAACAATAGCAGGTACAAAAGCAGGCTATGCATCAGAATAGGAGCAATCAATTACAGTAGAAAAATCTAAAGCATGAGAGAATGGAATGGGCGATATCGGGATGATCAAAGGGGGGCTTGCCTGAAAGCTTCGCTGAAAGGGAAGAAGGGTCGTCGTCGACGTAGTCGATCACAGGGGCATCAGCAGTGGTCTCGGGGTCTACCGGAGAGAAGAGGGGGAAGAAACAGTAAATATAATGCAAACAGATGCAACACAGATGCATGAAGGCGGTAACACGCAGGGCTAGGGGTGTTCTAACGCGGTGCTACATGATACCGGCGAAGGGGGATAACGTCCGGAAAGTTTTCCCGGAGTTAGGCATTTTCGGACAGACGAACCGGAGGGGAAAAGTTTGATGTTCGCTATGCTAGGGGCATGTCACGGATGAACGAAGAGCGTATTCCGATTCGTCATATTTTTCTGAGTAACTTTCATGTATAGAACTTTTTCATCCATGTTACGGATTATTTTCTATGATTTTCTAAAGTTTTAGCAATATTTTGAAATTATTAATAATTCGAAAATAAATGCTAAAATGCTAGATGCACCTAGCACAGGGTACATAAAACTGTACCCAGTGGGCGACAGTGGGTTGGGGTCCCGATTGACGATCAACGTTTGATGGTCAATGTATGCGTGGGCCCGCTTGTCATAGACAGACCTAACTAATTACTGATTAGATAATTAATTTAGTAGGTTAACTATTGTTAAGCTAATCAAGCAAATTTTAATTAAGATAATTAATTAATTATAATTATAAATATTTTTTATCTTTATTTTTTTTAAGGAAAAGGAGTTGGGGGCCCCGCTGGCAGTGGCTGATACGTCTTCGTCGTATCTACTTTTCCAAACACTTTTGCCCTTGTTTTGGATTCTAACTTGTATGATTTGAATGGAACTAGCCCGGACTGACGTTGTTTTCAGCAGAATTGCCATGGTGTTGTTTTATGTGCAGAAAATAAAAGTTCTCGGAATGACCTGAAACTCCACGGAATATCTTAGAATAAATAATAAAAATCCTCGCTAAAGATGAAGACCAGGGGCCCACACCTGCTCACGAGGTGGGGCGCCCTCCCCAGGTGCGCCTCCTACCTCATGGGCCCCCTGGATGCCCTCCGACGCCAACTCCAACTCCATATATTGGCTTTCGGGGAGAAAAAAGTCAGAGAGAAAGTTTCATCGCGTTTTACGATACGGAGCCGCCGCCAAGCCCTAATCTCTCTCGGGAGGGCTGATATAGAGTCCGTTCGGGGCTCCGGAGAGGGGGATTCGTCGCCGTCGTCATCATCAACCATCCTCTATCACCAATTTCATGATGCTCACCGCCGTGCATGAGTAATTGCATCATAGGCTTGTTGGACGGTGATGGGTTGGATGAGACTTATCATGTAATCGAGTTAGTTTTGTTAGGGTTTGATCCCTAGTATCCATTATGTTCTGAGATTGATGTTGCTATGACTTTGCTATGCTTAATGCTTGTCACTAGGGCCCGAGTGCCATGATTTCAGATCTGAACCTATTATGTTTTCATGAATATATGTGTGTTCTTCATCCTATCTTGCAAGTCTATAGTCACCTACTATGTGTTATGATCCGGCAACCCCGAAGTGACAATAATAGGGACCACTCCCGGTGATGACCATAGTTTGAGGAGTTCATGTATGCACTATGTGCTAATGCTTTGTTCCGGTTCTCTATTAAAAGGAGGCCTTAATATCCCTTAGTTTCCAATAGGACCCCGCTGCCACGGGAGCGTAGGACAAAAGATGTCATGCAAGTTCTTTTCCAAAAGCACGTATGACTATTTACTAAATACATGCCTACATTACATTGATGAACTGGAGCTAGTTCTGTGTCACCCTATGTTATGATGTTACATGATGAACCACATCCGCATAATTATCCATCACGATCCGGTGCCTCACGAAGTTTTCCATATCTGGTTTACGCTGATTTACTTTCCGCTATATCTTTGTTACAATCACTACAAAATACCAAAAACATTATTTTTGCTGTCTTTACTTTTGTTACCGTTACCACCACTATCATATTACTTTGCTACTAAACACTTTGCTGCAGATACTAATTTTTCAGGTGTGGTTGAATTGACAACTCAGCTGCTAATACTTGAGAATATTCTTTGGCTCCCCTTGTGTCGAATCAATAAATTTGGGTTGAATACTCTAGCCTCGAAAACTGTTGCGATCCCCTATACTTGTGGGTTATCAAGACCTTTTTCAAGGCTGTTCTTCGGGAGCATAGCTCTATTCTTTGAGTCACTTGGGATTTATATCTGCTGGACACTATGAAGAACTTGAAAGACGCTAAGACAACAATTTATCCCTCAACTACGAGGGGAGGTAAGGAAATGCCATCTAGCTCTGCACTTGATTCACCTTCTGTTATAAACAAGCTAGCGACACCTAAACCTGCTTGTGCTATTCATTCCAATATGTCGCATGTTATTGATGATGCCACTTCTGCTATGCATGATACTTATGATGAAACTACTTCTATGCTTGATACTACTGTGCCTCTTGGTGAATTTCTAGATGAACAAATTTCTAGGTCTAGAGAAAGAGAAATTATTGAAACTGAACACGATGATGTTAGTGATGATGAAAATAGGCCTGCTATTCCTGAGGGTTACCTTTTCAATGTTGAATCTACTGAAGCTATTCTTGCTTGCCAGGATAGTCGTGAACGTGATAGGTTGCTAGTTAAATGGAGTAAAGAATCTTTTAGAGGTAGGATGAGACTCGACCCTGCTTTTGCTACTTCACCTATCTGTGTTCCTGATCAGGATTATTATGATCTTTCTGTTGATCCAGATATAATTACTTTGGTTGAATCTGATCCTTTTTATGGCTATGAATCTGAAACTGTTGTGGCACATCTTAGTAAGTTAGATGATATAGCTGCCCTGTTTACTAATAATGATAGATCGCGCTACCTTTATTTACTCAAAATATTTCCGTTCTCATTAAAGGGTGATGCTAAGATATGGTTTAATTCTCTTGATCCTGGTTGTGTGCGTAGTCCCCAGGATATGGTTTATTACTTCTCTGCTAAATATTTCCCTGCTCATAAGAAACACACTGCTTTGAGGGATATATATATATAATTTTGTGAAAATTGAAGAAGAGAGTCTCCCACAAGCTTGGGGGATGCTTCTCAAGTTACCTAATGCTTTGCCTGATCATCCTCTTAAGAAACCTGAAATACTTGATATCTTTTATAATGGACTAACTGATGCTTCCAGAGATTACCTGGATAGTTGTGCTGGTTCTCTTTTCAGGGAAAGAACACCGGATGAAGCTGAAATTCTATTGAATAATATGTTGACAAATGAAAATAATTGGGCACCTCCTGAGCCAACTCCCGAGCCAGCTCCTGAGCCAATTATTGAGCCTATTCCTAAACCAACTGCGAAGAAAAGAGGTGTTTTATTTCTCAGTCCTGAAGATATGCAAGAGGCAAAGAAATCTATGAAAGAAAAAGGTATTAAAGCTGAAGATGTTAAGAATTTACCTCCTATCGAAGAAATACATGGTCTTAATTCACCTTTGTTGAAGAAGTATATGATCTCAATTACTTATTTATCAAGAACCCCCGATATCCCGACACGTAGTAAAGGTAAATTCTCTCTATAGATATGATAAAGTGAAGTCCCTCCTACTAAAATTGCGGTCGATTGCTTGGATGAGTTTGATGACTTTATGTTTAAGGAAGATGACTTTAATGCTTATTTTGGTAGACAATTAAAACAGAATACCTTTATGATTAAACGCTTGAGTGATTATATGGCTGATATTAGAGGTGAACTTAAACTTGTTAGCAAACATGCTTCTATGGTTACCACTCAAGTAGAACAAGTACTTAAAGCTCGAAAGAAATACTTAATGAAATGAATAGTAAGAAAAATGATTATGTTGTTAGAGTGGCTACTAGAACTGGTAGAATGACTCAGAACCTTTGTATCCTCAAGGCCACCCTAAGATAATCGAGCAAGATTCTCGGAGAAATAATATTGATATGCCTAGTTCTTCTAAAAGGAAGAAAAGAAAATGATAGAACTGTGCAAACTTCTAGTGAACCTATTGCTGAACCACCGAGAATCCAAATGATATCTCTATGTCCGATGTGAAACACAATCTGGTAATGAACATGAACCTAGTAAAAATGTTAATGATGATGTTCATGATGATGCTCAACCTAGTAATGATAATGATGTAGAAGTTGAACCTGCTGTTGATCTTCATAACCCACAATCAAGGAATCAACGTTATGATAAAAGAGACTTCATTGCTAGGGGACATGGTAAAGAAAGTGAACCATGGGTTCAGAAACCCATGCCTTTTCCTCCCAAACCATCCAAGAAAAAGGATGATGAGGATTTTGAGCGCTTTGCTGAAATGATTAGACCTATCTTTTCGCGTATGCGATTAACTGATGTGCTCAAAACAAATCCTTATGCTAAGTATATGAAAGATATTGTTACAAATAAAAGAAAGATACCTGAAGCTGAAATTTCCACCATGCTTGCTAATTATACTTTTAAGGGTGGAATACCAAAGAAACTTGGAGATCCAGGAGTACCTACTATACCATGCTCCATTAAAAGAAATTATGTTAAAACTGCTTTATGTGATCTTGGAGCCGGTGTTAGTGTTATGCCTCTCTCTTTATATCGTAGACTTGACTTGAATAAGTTGACACCTACTAAAATATCTTTGCAAATGGCTGATAAATCAACTGCTATACCTGTCGGTATTTGTGAGGATGTGCCTGTTGTGGTTGCCAACGTTACTATTTTAACGGACTTTGTTATTCTTGATATTCCCGAGGATGATAGTATGTCTATTATTCTTGGAAGACCTTTCCTTAATACTGCAGGGGCTGTTATTGATTGCAACAAAGGCAACGTCACTTTTCATGTTAATGGTAATGAGCATATGGTACACTTTCCGAGGAAACAACCTCAAGTTTATAGTATCAACTCTATTGGAAAAATTCCATCGATTATATTTGGAGGTTTTGAATTTCCTCTCCCTACTGTCAAGAAGAAATATGATATACTTATTATTGGGGATGTCCATATCCCCGTTGAGGTTACATAGTGTTATTCAAAATTTGTCCGGTTTCATGTTAATCGGAATGAGTTTGTTAACAAGACTTGATCAACCTTGTTAGTGGATTCCTTTTGATGAGCATGAGATGGATGAAACTAGAAGCACAACCTTCTGTACCCTCTTTATATTCTCTGTTACTTAGTAGAAATAAAGTAAAATAGTATTTTCTGTGTCTGTCTCCCGACTTATCCGTGCAATATAAAAACTTCCCGAAAATAAAAGTCCTCAGAATGCCATGCCAATTTAATATGATTTTTTCGGGAATATTTGAGGATTTACTGTGCAAAAATTACCGCGGGGGGAGCTGCCACCTGGTCACGAGGGTGGAGGGCGCGCCCCCTGCCTCGTGGGCCCATGGTGGCCCTCCTCCACTTATCCCTGCACCCATCTTCTTCCTCTGTCTCACACAAACCCGAAAAACCAACTCAAGCTCGTGTTCCATCAACTTTTGCTGCGATTTTCGATCTCCTTGCTTAAAGCACCTCTCGCAAAACTGCTTGGGGAGATTGTTCCCTTGGTATGTGACTCCTCCATTGGTCCAATTAGTTTTTGTTCTAGTGCTTTATTCATTGCAAATTTGTGCTGCATAGGTGACCATGTTCTTGAGCTTGCATGTCAAATTTATATGGTTCCAAGTAGTTCTAATGCTTGATATATGCTCTAGGCACTTGTATGAGTAGTTGCTATCAGTTTTATTGAAGTTGGTTCACTTTTGTTTTAAGTTACTAAAAATTTCAGAATTGTTTTTCAGAGGAAACAATATGCTTAGGAGGATGTTCCAAGGTGGTCCTTCAAGGAAGCAAGGTCCCAGGCTTGCAATGCGTGATGGTGACGAGGAACCACCAAGAGACGCTCCCGTGAGGCCCTGTGAATGGCCTTCGAAAAATTTTATGAATCAAGTGGGAATTAAAGAAGAATTCTATGCATATTTGCGTAATGCCGGTCTTGAAGACTTTTAAGCTGGTAAATGCCCCCAGTATCGTTACCTCACAAGTTCATTTGTGGGGAGGTTTGATTTTTCATCTTCGTGTAATTCTCCTTCAGCCATGTTTGACCTTTATGACAAATCTTATACCATGTACTTAGAAGATTTCACTCTTGCATGCAAACTTCCATCTTGGGGTAGTATCAGGGATCCCCCTAAATCTGAATATAGAGACTTTCTTGCTAGAATAACTGTGGGGGAATCTAGAGATATAGCGCAGGCCACTATAGGGAGCATTCACTTTCCTGCTATACATTATTTTTCTCTCTTCATTGGTACATAAATGCTTAGGATGAAGCATGTCACATGTGTGCCCCTGATCTCAGCATTCTCAGAAGCGCTGTGTTAGGGGACCAAGTTTATCATATGGGAGCCATTGTAGCTCGTAGGTTGCATCTTAATAGACGTAACGGAGATTTCTTTGGAGGAATTTATGCAACCCGCTTAGCTAATTTTCTTGATGTAGACATTCGTGAGGGTGATTTGGAGTTACCCTCTTCTTATTTGGATCTTGATTCTATGTTTTCTCACCAGTTCATTGAGAGGACTGGACCACCTTACCAGTATCGACTAATCTTTAACAAACGACATGTGGTCCGTGTTGCTCTTCCTGCTCCTACCTTCTTTGATTTTCAGGCGAGAGGAAAATATATTATTACCAGAGAGGAGGCAGATGAATATGAGAATAGAGCAGAGGCAGCTCAACGCCACGCTGCAGCTCAGGAGGCAGTAGCCGCTGCATCACGGTACGACCCCAGCTACACCTACGGATATCAGCCAGGCTATCCTTGGCAATAGACCAACTTAGGCCAAAAGCCTAAGCTTGGGGGAGTACGTATTTCCCACCGACATTACATTCATGTTCACACACACTCATTGCTAGATGTTGGTGCTCATACTCTTTCACTGTAATATCCATGCTAGTTTATTTTCTTTTTCCTGCTTTCATCTTGTGTGTTTAATAAACCTTAAGAAAAAATAAAAAATTAGTTAGTCTACTTTACTTGCTTGTAGTAGAATTAAAAAGAAAACCCAAAAATAATTCCCGTTCTTCTTTTGCTTGTTGGGAGCTTTCCCGTGTAAATAGTTTTTATTTCTTTTCCTTTCTTTGGGGGTCGAGAAGACCATATTGAAAATGCTTAGTGGCTCTCATATGCTTGATCGTTTATTTAACTTAGAGCCCATATTACTTGTCTTCTCTCTTGAGTTGAATGCTTGCAGATCCTAGCTTTGTCCAATGCACGTGCCCTCTTATTATTATACACACCTTTCGGTCGTGCAAGTTGTCGGTGTACTAGAGTAGGGGTACCCTAGTATCCCGAACTCGTGCACGGGCAGTTGCAGCACCCCGCGACAAGGCTTGCCTGGTGACCGCCAAGGTCCTCCATAGTTCCTTTGGAGCCATTCAAGAACAAAGTATTTAAGACAAGGAAACAAGTCCCCGGCAAGAGGAGCTTGCCGGGAAGGCCACTCAAGGCACACAGAAGACAAGACCCCGACAAGAGGAGCTTGACGGGAAGGCTCGGAGAGCGACAAGCTTCCGGGCGCGACAAGGATTCAGCCGCGGCAGGCAACCACTCTTCATCTCCGCTCTAGCTCATCCACCAATGTGTCGCCATGGGACCATTCCAGGCGTGCGTGTCAAGAGGCTGTGCAGCCAGCGGAGAGCAGCGATAAGCGGCGCTGACAGGAGTGCCATCGTGGAAAGCGGTGGCGCCCCTGACGGTCCCTTTCTGCACTGTTTAGGCGACATGGACGGGCATTTAATGCTTTTGTCCCTTGCCGTCAGAGTTAGTAGAATACACTGTACAAAGTAGCTGTACCAACCGCAACTCATTTTCCCGATTTTGCCCTTGTCTACGTTGCCACCTGTTGGTGACCCCTTGAGCATATAAAAGGAGGCCCATGCGCAACGTAGAGGGGGTTCGGTTCAGCTCATTCGAAACCAGAGACACTCATGCTAGGTTTTGTAGCTCTCATGGCTCTCTAGCAAAAGCACAATACAATCAGACAAGCAGCAGTAGGAGTATTATCTCTCCGGAGAGCTCCGAAGCTGGGTAAACTGCTCGTGTGCTTCACCTCGATCTGCTCTTCGTGCGACCTCCGCCCCCCACCGAACCGAAAGGGGCTCGGTCCGCCGGTCCCATAGGTGTTCGTGGGTCACGATCAGCTTCCCCGACATCTTTGGCGCGCCAGGTAGGGGGCGTCGAGGCTGTGTGAACCTGATCCGGCGTTCACACGAGCAACATCTTCATCATCTTCACCAACATGCCACCGAAGAAGAAGGCTTCGGCGGCAGCGGAGCCGTCCACGTCGATCCCGCCACCACCGGAGCAAACGGATGGCGGGGTAGACGCTGGCGGAAGAACGGACGTCGACGAGGGAGCTCGTGATGCTGCCAAGTCCAAGGACAAGGCCGCGCAGACCTCGGCGTCCGTACACGCACCGCGTCCATCTCAGGAGGCGCGGGACCGACAGCGTCATGGTATTCATAGTACCATACGCTCGTTGGATCAAGACCGAGCTGGAGGATCGCGAGGCCCTCAAGACCAGCGTGCACGCCAAAGATGCCGGCACGAAATGGGTATGTCGCTGGACGGATGCTGCTCCTTCTAACATAGTTAGAAGTCCGAGCATATCCCGCCTCGCACCGCTCACCGCTGCCGCCCGCCACTCGGCGGAAGCCTTGGCGAGCTCAATCGCTCCTAGACTACCCTCCAACAGCCGACAAGGTCGACGAATGGAGGGCCACCATCCAGAGTCTCATCGGCTTTGCCAACGGCGACGCTCCGCGGCAACCAACTACATCGCTGCCGCGGCAAGACGACAAGGCACGAGCCGGTGGCGACGAAACATGTGGGGGTGCAACCACCATGCACTCCCCACCCAGAAGGCCAAGATCACCAACTCGTCGGATCCACCTCGACAGCGACTCCACCGCGTCATCGGATCCCCGAGCTCGCCGTGATCAACGCCAAGTTCTTCAGGAACGGCAACAAGAAGACGCTCGAACTCGCATCGAGCGCCGAAGAGAAGCACGACGTCAATCCGACCAGCGCGCTGGGCCCTCTATCAATATGCGTGCGCCCGGGGAACCAGCGACTTGTCAGACGCGTAGGTTGCCCTGCGTTCACTCGTGAGCTGCGGCAAGTCCAAATGGCCCAGAAGAAGAATTTCAAACCAGACGTGCGTAAAAAAATACGATGGCAGGACGATCCGTCGGAGTTCCTCAAGATCTACACCATCGCGGTGCAAGCTGCAGGGGCGAGACGACAAGATCCTCGCCAACTACTTCCTACCGTACTCAAGCCCAATGTCAGATCTTGGCTCATGCACTTGCCGGACGGATCCATATCCTCTTGGGCAGATCTATGCCATCAGTTTGTCGGTGCCTTCACAGGCGGCCACAAACCCCATGGCCAAGAGAGCGACCTTCATCTGCTCGCCCAGAAGGAAGGAGAGTCCCTGCGCAAGTTCATTCAGAGATTCAGCCGTGTGCATTACAACATCCCAGATGTCCACCCTGCCGCGGTGATCAGCGCGTTTCATCAAAACGTGCGGAACCGCAGAATGAGGGAAGAGATGGCGATGTGCAAAGTCAAGGACGTCAGTGAGATGTATGCCTTGGCCGACAAGTGTGCACGTGCTGAGGAAGGGAGGAGACTCCCAGGAGAGAATGCAGAAGTAGGATCTGATAGTGAGGAGACCGCCCCGGTGAAGAAGAGCCGGCGACGGAACAACAGAAAGAAGAAAAGCAAAGAGGTGCTAGTTGTCGAGCAGTCCGGCAACGGTGGTGCCGCCAAGAAAGCCAAAGTTGGTGGCTCCGGCAAGGAGGTTGCCGCTGGTACCGACTGCCAGCCTGTGGCGGCCGCCGACAAGGTGACAGCTCCAACAAACAATCTCGCAAGATCCACCGTACCAAGGGCCATGACCTCCAGAGCTGCAAGATGGTCGAACAGCTTGTTGAACAGCAGAAGGCCGAGTACGAGCGGCGCGACAAGGAGAAGGCCCAGGAAGGTGCTGGGGGAGTTAGCAAGAAGCGACCCGGCCGGGGAGGACGCCGCGGCAAGGCCAAGCAGCGGCAAGGAGACAGACCTCCCCGCGGCCGCGACAAGGATGAAGACGACGACGACGATGAAGATATGGAAGACAACGAGACCGATGAGCAGGAGTTTCAGAAAGCCACAGAGGTCCTCTGCGTTGACGGCGGTGCTTCTCTGCATACTTCACACCGCCAACTCAAGCAGTGGATGCGGGAAGTTAATGCAGCAGAACCATCCGTAGAGTCACGCAAGCCTCTGAAATGGTCCAGCACGCCTATCATCTTTGATATTGAGGACCACCCTGATCGCATAATCTGCGGTCGGTGCTTGCCGATGTTGGTCTCACCAACTATCCGCAACCTCAAGGTCACCAAGATGCTAGTTGACGGCGGGGCCGGCTTAAACCTGATCTCCTCCGCGGTGCTCCAGAAGCTTCAGATCCCTGACAGCGAGCTCGAAGAGACTGGCACATGCCAAGGAATCAATCCGGGAAGGAGCAAGCCGAAGGGGAAGATCACGTTGCCGGTAACATTTGGCAGCGAGCTAAACTTCAGAACGAGAGGGTCACGCTCGACGCTGCTGATTTTCCATTACCTTACAATGGGATACTTGGCCGCCCAAAGACTCGCCAAGTTCATGGCAGCCTCTCATTATGCATACAACTTGCTCAAGATGCCAGGCCCGATAAGTGTCATTTCTGTCCATGGCGACAAGAAGGATGCTCTTATCTGCGCCGACAAGATTTACCGGGAGGCAACAACTGCAACAGACAGCAAATCACTTGCACTGAAGCTCCGGGGAAGAAGAAGACCAAGTCCGCAAGAGCTCGATGCCCACTCCGGCAAGCGCACCTCTTGAGTGCTGCGCTACCGTCGAGGACGCACCATCGAGCTCCACCGGCAAGTGCAAGAAGACGATGGCTGCTCCACCAAAGACCAAGAAGGTGCCCGCCAAGGAGGACGGCACTAGTGGTACCTTCACCATCAGTGCCACTCTCGACCCTAAATAGGAAGGTGCGCTCGTTGCTTTCCTGCGGGCGAACGTCGACGTGTTTGCATGGCAACCGCCCGACATCCCCGTGTTCCTGTGAAAGTAATTGAGCACCACTTAGCTGTCTGTCCTCATGCTCGCCCGTCAAGCGAAGAAAGTCGAAGCGGCAAAGGAGCGCCAAGAATTCATTGCAGAAGAGATCAAGAAATTGGAAGCAGCAGGCCTTGTCAGAGGAGTGCTCCGTCCCACGTGGTTGGCCAATCCTGTAGTTGTACGCAAGGCAAATGGGAAATGGAGACTTTGTATCGACTTCACAGATGTTAATAAAGCTTGTCCCAAAGACCCATTTCCCTTGCCGCGCATCGACCAGATTGTTGACTCCATGGCTGGATGTGATTTGCTTTCATTTCTTGATGCATACTCAGGATATCATCAGATCTTCATGGCAGAAGAGGATGAAGAGAAAACCGCATTCATCACCCCATGTGGCACATACTGCTTTGTACGGATGCCTTTTGGGTTAAAGAATGCTGGTTCAACGCTTGCAAGAGTAGTCCATGACGCTTTTGAGCCGCAAATGCACGTAAATGTAGAAGCTACATGGATGACATAGTGGTCAAAAGCAAGGACAGGGCAACTCTGGTTCAAGATTTAGATGAGACCTTTGCAAATCTGCGCAAGATCAACCTCAAGCTCAACCCCGAGAAGTGCGTGTTCGGAGTCCCTTCCGGCAAGCTTCTCGGGTTCTTCGTGTCTCAGCGGGGAATTGAAGCCAATCCCGACAAGATTAAGGCCATTGAGCAGATTGAAGCACCAAAACGTGTCAAGGATGTACGAAGACTTGCCGGTTGCGTGGCTGCTCTCAGCAGGTTTATCTCTAGGTCTGCTGAGCGCGCCCTGCCATTTTTCAAGATTTTGAAAAAGGCAGGTCCAATGAAATGGACTCCGGCGGAGGCTGCGCTGCAGGACTTAAAGAGGTACCTGTCCTGCACTCCAATACTTGTCGCACCTAGGCCACAAGAGAAGTTGCTGCTGTATATAGCGGCAACCAATCAAGTGGTTAGTGCTGCGTTAGTAGCGGAAAGGGAGGCGACGATGAGCCGCAACCAAGGCAGATGCATCCAGCGACAAGTGGGGCTTCACCGACAAGCTCGTCCCGACAAGGACGGTTCTCAGGCAGCGCAAGCGAGAAGATACTGAGAAAAGGATGGTGCAGCGCCCAGTGTACTTTTGTCGGTTCCCTTCTACTGGGGCTAGGTCAAGGTACTACGGTGTGCAGAAATTGCTTTTCGCCTCCTCATGGCCTCGAGAAAGCTGCGCCATTACTTCCAAGCACATGAGACAACGATCGTCACTCGCTTTCCCAAGAGAATATTGCAAAATCCGAAGCAACAGAAGGATTGTCGAGTGGGCACTGGAACTATCAAGCTTCGGCCTCAAGTTTGAAAGCACTTCAACTATCCAAAGTAGAGCGTTGGCAGAGTTCATAGATGAATGGACGCCAACACAAGATGAAGAAATTCCAGAGACGAGCATTCCCGTCAAGGAAGCAAGTAAAGAGTGGCTGATGTACTTTGATGGTGCCTTCTCGCTGCAAAGGCGGTGTAAGGGCGTGCTGCTTGTCGCGCCCACCGGAGAGCACCTCAAGTACATAGTCCAAATGCACTTTCCCAAGGAGCAAGCGACAAACAAGATCTGCAGAGTATGAAGGTTTGCTTGCCGGTCTCGAATTGCAGTGAGACCTTGGGATCAAGAAGCTCATTGTCGGGGTGACTCGCAGCTTGTCGTCCGCCAAGTGAACAAAGATTATCGAGTCCGTTGATGGAAGCCACGTTGATGAAGTGAGAAAGCTAGAAGAGCACTTTGACGGCCTGCAGATGGAACATGTTCCAAGAGCTCGTAATGATATTGCCGATGGCTCGTCAAGCGCGCCAGACTCAAGTTACTGTGGAACCAGGGATTTTGTGCTCAAGCTGACTCAACCGATCGTAACGCCATCAACTGGACAGAACAAGAAGAGGAAGTTGATTTCGGTGACTATTTTCCGCAGAGCTTCCCGAAGCCGCCGCCAGGAAGGTCCCCAAGATCAACACCAAAAATGCTGAGGAGCAGTCTGCTCGGACAAGCCCTAGGGTTTGTTTCGTTGAAGCAGACGCTCCCGACAAGTCTTGCTCCGGCAAGCTTGCCGGGGAACATCAAGCTCCGGCCGAGCCGCAGGTTCTTGCCGTAGAAGCAGATGATCCCGCAGCAGCATATGTGCCTTTAGTCCTTGTTGTCGAGCCACAAGCTCCAACATGGGCACAACAGATTGTCCATTTCCTTCAGACAGGAGAACTTCCCGAAGAGCAAGAAGAAGCGGAAAGAGTAGCCCAGCAGTCAAGTATGTACCAGTTTGTCGACATCACGCTGTACAGAAGAGGACTCAACGGTGTGAAATTGAAGTGCATTCACCGGGAAGATGGACAGAAGCTGTTGGCAGAGATACACGGAGGCATATGTGGTCACCACATTGGCCCAAGAGCACTTGCCGGCAAAGCTTTCCGGCAAGGTTTCTTCTGGCCGACAGCCCTCCAGATGCAATCGCACAAGTAACCAAGTGTGAAGCGTGCGGCCCATTCGAAAGCAGATACACCAGCCAGCTCAAGCTCTCCAGACGATCCCTTTATCCTCGGCCATTTTCGGTTTGGGGTTTCGACATCCTCGGCCCCTTTCCCGAAGCTGTCGGGGCTTTGAGTACTTGTACGCTGTAATCGACAAGTTCACAAAGTGGCCGGAAGTGGAAGCAGGAGGAAGGTGACAAGACGATCAACATCAAGTTCTTCAGTCGATTGTTTGCCGCTTTGGGATTCCTAACAGGATCATCACCGACAACGACACACAGTTCACGAGCCGCACCTTCATGCAGTACGTCCAAGATCTTGGCGCCAAGGTCTGCTTTGCTTCATTGCTCATCCGAGAAGCAACGGTCAAGCGAGAGGGCAATGCTGAAGTGCTGCGCGGACTCAAGACCAGAACTTTCGACAGCTGCACAAGTGCGGAAGAAAGCTGGATTGAGGAGCTGCCGGTGGTTCTTTGGTCGATCAGACGACGCCAAATCGAGCCACCGCCGAGACACCTTCGCCTAGTCTATGGAGCAGAGGCAGTTCTCCCCACGGAACTCAGATACAGGTCACCTCGAGTACTCGCTTATGATGAGCTTGAGCAAGAGCAACTGCGACAAGATGACGCGCTGCTCCTTGAGGAGGACCGTCTTTAGGCCGTTGTACGAGCTGCTCGTTACCAGCAAGCTCTGCATCGCTACCATAGCCGCAGAGTTAGTGACAGAAGTCTCGAGGAAGGCGACCTTGTTCTTCGGCGCGCTCAGTCCGCCAAGAATTCCAACAAGTTGACGCCGAAGTGGGAAGGCCCTTATCGGGTGAAACGAGTCACTAGGCCTGGTGCTATCCGCCTTGAGACCGAAGATGGCGTTCCGGTGAGCAACTCTTGGAACATTGAGCATCTTCGTAAGTTTTACCCGTAGGGCGCGGTTGCCGGAACCTGTTCCGGCAACCACCTTTTGTACAAGTCTTGCCGATGTTGCATGTAATCCTTTGTACAAAGCCGGGCGCAGACCCCGTGCATAAGTAAAGCTCATGTGTTGCGCACAACTTGTCAATTTCATGCTTTCATAATTTTATTGCATGCTTTGTTTGACGCTTTGTGCAGCACCTACACCCGGTAAGCAATAACGAGCCACAGGGCTCCATAACGTTATTTTCTCTTCTTTCTCTTTCTCAAAGAAAGGAAGGTTCCCTCGCACACAAGTTGACCAGGGGGGAAGGAGAAGATAATGTCATGGACCAAGCGTTGCTCGAGGAAGTTTCACCTTATCGGGAAGCAAACGACAGAAAAGCTAAGTTGCCAAAGTTTGAGCAATCAGTTTTTAAATTTTCAAGTTATCTTCCTCGAACGATAGTACTTTGTATGGAAAACCTGTGCGCGGAGGAACCAACTCGTAGCTAGTCGCGCCCTTACTTTGTTTCGAGTCCGCTCAACAACTTAAGTGAGCTGCAACTAGTTGCGACAAGGTTGCTTGTCGGAGGCGGCACCGCCAAAGAAGTCTGCCGACGTTCGCTTTTCGGCCTTCATGCAAAGGTGCCCATACGACAAGTTCCCTAAAAGCGAGGGCACAAACATACAAGGAAGGGATCAAGTAAAGGAAATAACATTGCAATCATTGCCTAAGATAGAGTTATATTACAAAATAACTTGTCGCAGATCTAATAAATTGTTCTCCTAAACATGATCAGCAATGACAAGGGAAAGATAGAATTGGCGGCCTAGTCACGCGGGTCGCCATCAACCCGCTTGATCTTGCCCACCTTGTCCACAATGGGTGCGATAAGGGCTTTGAGCGCCTCCACATCGGCATCTGGCGGCAAGGATCAGAGGACGCCGTTGAGGTTGAGGCCTGGATTGCGGAAGGCCACCTTCATCAACACCTTCCGAGAGCTCCGTGCAGATCTGGCGCGATTCCTCGGCCAGCTGCCGGGATCTCTTCCCGAGTCGCTGGAGAGCCGCCACAACGCCCTTGAGGAACAAGCTGAGCTTGGCGCTGGGTTGGAGGCGCTCGTCGGAGGAGTACCCGAGATCCACCATCCCCAGCTCCGTCAGCTCCTTGTTGATGGCGGTGGCGATATTCACAAGACCTTTAGTCCAGTGCTCCACGTTCTCCCTGAAGGTGCTCTGGGCGGCAGTAGCACTCGCCAGTAGCTCCTCGTTGGCCTTGATCTTCTCCAACAGGCCCACCTCCCGCTCCTTGGCGCCGTCCAGAGTGTCCATCAGGGTGGTCAACTTCAGCTCAAGATCTGCTTTGGAGTCCTTGGCGGCGCTGAGCTCCTTGCTCCTCTCGGCGAGACGGCCCTGCAGCTCGCCAAGATTGTAGGCGTCCTTCTCGCGCTCGTGCTTGAGTGCAGCAAGCTCCTCGCCGCTCTTCTGGAGATTGGCCTCCAGCTGCGTCACCTTTGTCTCCAACTCTTTCTTGGCGGCCTCGGCAGCTGCGGCGGCATCCTTCGCTTCCTTGAGGGCCCCGCCAAGTGACTCCTCGCGCGCGACAAGCTCCTCCTCGTGGCTGTCAAGGTTGATCTTCCGCTGCGCCAGCTCGCCCTCCTGCACGGATAGCTTCTCGGCAGCGAGCCTCTGCTGCTCTTCAACCTCTGCCTTCTCGAGGATTGAAGGCTTTGCGCGCCTCAACAATTTGATCCCGCTCCTCTGCCAAGGACCGGAGAGCTTCCTGATTGATTCCCCGGAGCTCCTCCGTGCGCTTCTCTATGTCTGCTCCCGCCCGTGACAAGCGCTTCCGGGACTCCAACTTGGCTTTCGGCGCGGTAGAGCGACAACAGCTTCTTCAGCAGCTGCTCCTCCTCGACTTCGCCGCTGCTATCTTGCTTGGCGCGTCCACCATCGGCCCGGCCAATGAGGCGAGCAGCTCTCCGTCAAGTCTCTCTTCGACCGGCGCCCGAGCTCGACGCCTGTGGAGCTTGATGAAGACGCCATCACCGGCCTTCGATAGGCGCTGGCTGGGGCTCTTCGAACTGGACGCTGCACCGATGGCGGAGGATCGGCGGTCGGCGAAGCGCTGGCGCTCTGCGGCCTCGGGTCGTCAAGACGATCGCAGACCCTCGCCACCTTTGCAGCGGCAGCCTTGGCGGCCTCTTCGCGGCGGACCCATCGGCGCCAGCCTCTTCCTCCATGGTGGCGACGTCGTCGGTGTTGCAAGCGTCCTCCTCGCCGGCGACCTCAGTCTCCATCGGCTCTGCGGCAGATGGATCTGACGATCAGAAAAAGAAAGAACAGTCAAGCAAATGTTTGAAAAGAAAAACAGAAGAAAAAGAACCCACGGGAAATTTTCGCGCAAGAGGATTACCTGCAATGGGATCTGCAGCCATGGTCTCGACCACCGGAGGATCACTGGTGCTGTCCCTTGCCGGAGTAGTTTCCCTTGCCGGAGAACGCTCCCTTGCCGGAGAATTCTCCCTTGGCCGCGTAGTCGAAGCAGATAGAATTTCGGGGGCAGCTTCCGGGCACTCCTGATGAGGCTGCTCTGCTCCTACACAAACCAACAAATGATATCAAGAAGAAGGAGCACCCATGCACACCTAACAAGAAGAAGTAAACCGTATACTTACGCTGGGGGCTGTCTTTGGGGCTGCTTTGAGGAAGGTTGTCGGATCCGGCAAGGGGTCTCAGACACGCCTCCTGTTGCCACAGGGGATCGTCTTCGATGACAACCACCGGGTCTTGGCTCTTCGACGCCCTCCGAGCCAAAGATCTGAAAAAGGAAAGAGTTGAGAATGAAGCAAATCAGGTGCAAGATGAAGCAACAAAATTGAAGAAATACAAGCACATCATAGAAGCTTACTCTTCTTCTTCTTCCTCGTCGGAGCTGAGCGCGAGAGATCAAATTCGGCCCGCCTCCGGTGCGAAGAGGCGGAGGAGTAGGTTCTCTTGACCGCTTGGCGGGGTGGCAGCGGTGGCACTGGGAGGATCCCGCCCAGCTTGTTGCAGCAGTGTGGGGTGCTCCCAGGCAATGATGCTTGCTTGATGGTAGAGCGGCGCGCGGCGCTGCGGTTGTTAGCCTGTCTGCCGCCCGTCTCGTCTCCGCCTTGCGGAGACGCCTCCTTGGTGGGGCCGGGGGCTCCGTTTGCGGCAAGCTGCTGGATGGTGGGGAAGAAGCGCCCTCGGCTGGTTCGCTCGACTCGGCTTTGGGTTCGGCAAGCTCTTCCTCACCGGCGAACTCCCTTCGCTCGGCAAGGCTTGCCGCCTCTGCTGCATCTGCCTCCTCCACGGTGAACCCAAATGCGCCAGCGGTAGCAGCTGCTGCCGCCTCCTCCAGCCTGGTGGCGATACGCTGCATCTCGTCGTCAGTGGTGTCGCGGGTGAGCCTCTTCTGCTCGTCGGGGCGGATCGGCACTTCTTCCAAGCTGTCGAAGAACTGCCGCACGACGTCATCGGAAGGCTCTTGACAGGTTGGAACGATCCCATGCGAATCGCACAACGGCATCATGGCGCGGATGCGGTCGAGCGAAGAATTGTTGCACAATGGGACGACTCCCCTCGGCAACATAAACCACTCGGGGTGATCGGGGTCATGCTTGAACAACTCCAGGAGCATTGCGTCCAACTCCAAGACGGTGAAATTCCAGTTGAGGCCCGGGCGCAACCTCATGATGTCTGCCGCATTTTGGAACTCCCAAGCAGGTCTCCTCCTCTCCTGCAAGGGAGCGATGCGGCGGCGAAGGAAATCTGCGCCAACAGCGCCTACGGTGAGTCCGGCAAGCCTGAGGCACAAGATCTAGGTCACAGCAATCTTCAACCTAGCATCCTTGGCGCCAAGTTGCTCCAATCGCTGCCAAGACTATGGGAGTTTGGCTGGGTCAAGTGAAGGGCATGGTTCTCCTCAATGATCCAACACCAATCGGCTCTCCACTCCTCCCACTTGCTATGGAGCTCTCCTTCCAGATAGGCTTCTTTCTTGCCGATCCTGGAGATCCAAGCAATCCCTCCGGCAAGTGGCTCTCCTCTCTCAACGCGGGGCATGAAGAAGTGGCGGAAGAGGGCTACGTTTGGGTGGACTCCGACAAAGTTTTCGCAAAGGTGTGCGAAAACTGCCATGGTCAGGACAGCATTGGGGGTGAAATCAAGGAGGCGAAGCCCGTAGGTGTTCATGATATCGCAGAAGAATTCAGAGAAGGGTGGGCAGAGCCCGCAATAGAAGAAAAGCGCGAAGAATGGGTACCCAGTTGGGGCTAGTTCCGAAGCAATGGCGGGGAGTACCTTCGTGCGCGGATGCGCCCGCATCTCCGTCGACCAGAAGAGGTAGTAGCCCTCCCTCAGCTCCTTTGCGTCGAGCTGGGGGGAGACGGCCTGCTTCTTCGCAGCGCCATGAGAGCCGCCAAGCGCCGCTCGGCGAGTTCACGCCCTTCCCTTGTCGGCTTTGAGCCATGGCGGAGGTGGTGGAGGAGACCGACGGCGTTGATGGCGCTGGTGGCGATGAAGCGGGCGCGCTCTCTTGAACTAGAGAAGAAGGGGGCGGCGGTGGTTTTCGAGATGGGATAGCAAATGGCGAGGTGGGCGACCTGCCCCTGTTTCCCTTGTTTATAAGGAGGGAGAGGGGGTGGACGTTTCGCTTTGCCAAATAAAGAAACCCCCCACGATCTCTCCCACGACGCCACGTTCGGCGCGTGCTGTTCGTGGGGGACGTGGTGGGTCCGGAGCAAGTTACGACGTGATCTAGGCCGCGCATGCCCGTGCACTGTTTTGGGCCTGGCCCAACAGCGCTCGGCACCGTGTGTGGCCCAGGCCCGAGGGCTCCTGTCGGTGTACTAGAGCCTAGTATCCTGAACTCGTGCACGGGCAGTTGCAGCACCCCGCGGCAAGGCTTGCCTGGTGACCGCCAAGGTCCTCCATAGTTCCTTTGGAGCCATTCAAGAACAAATTATTTAAGCCAAGGAAACAAGTCCTCGGCAAGAGGAGCTTGCCGGGAAGGCCACTCAAGGCACACAGAAGACAAGACCCCGGCAAGAGGAGCTTGCCGAGAAGGCTCGGAGAGCGACAAGCTTCCGGGCGCGACAAGGATTCAGCCGCGGCAAGGCGCTTGCCGCGGCAGGCAACCACTCTTCATCTCCGCTCCAGCTCATCCACCAACGTGTCGCCATGGGACCATTCCAGCGTAGGTGTCAAGAGGCTGTGCAGCCAGCGAAGAGCAGCGTAATGGCGGCCGACAGAGTGCCATCGTGGCAAGCGGTGGCGCCCGACGGTCCCTTTCCTTGTTTAGGCGACATGGACGGGCATTTAATGCTTTTGTCCCTTGCCGTCGAGTTAGGTAGAATACACTGTACAAAGTAGTTGTACCAACCGCAACTCATTTTCCCGATTTTGCCCTTGTCACGTTGCCACTGTTGGTGACCCCTTGAGCATATAAAAGGAGGCCCATGCATAGCGTGGGGGTTCGGTTCAGCTCATTCGAAACCAGAGACACTCATGCTAGGTTTTGTAGCTCTCATGGCTCTCTAGCAAAAGCACAATACAATCAGACAAGCAGCAGTAGGAGTATTATCTCTCCGGAGAGCTCCGAAGCTGGGTAAACTGCTCGTGTGCTTCGCCTCGATCTGCTCTTCGTGCGACCTCCGCCCCCCACCGAACCGAAAGGGGCTCGGTCCGCCGGTCCCATAGGAGTTCGTGGGTCATGATCAGCTTCCCCGACATAAGTGAAAGGCAATAATGATGCTATATGATGGACTTATTGGGATGAGAAAAGCTGGTATGAACTCGACCTCTCTTGTTTTTGTAAATATGATGATTCATCGTTCCTGATTCAGCTATTAGGAAGTAAACATATTTGCAATGACATTTAGATTATAGTTGCTTGTGCCATGCTTGATTAGCTATGAGTTATAATGGTTTACCTTGCGTGCCAACATGCTATTGAGATGATTATGATGTGGTATGATAGGATGGTATCCTCCTTTAAATGAATTGAGTGACTCGACTTGGCACATGTTCACGCATGTAGTTGAATCAAATCAACATAGCCTTCATGATATTTATGTTCATGGTGGATTATATCCTACTCATGCTTGTATTCGGTGTAAATTAATTTTAATGCATGTTTACGACTGTTGTCGCTCTCTCAGTTGGTCGCTTCCCAGTCTTTTGATAGCCTTCACATGTACTAAGCAGGAATACTGCTTGTGCATCCAAACTCCTTAAACCCCAAAGTTGTTTCATATGAGTCCAGTATACCTTCCTATATGCGGTATCTACCTGCTGTTCCAAGTAAATTTGTATGTGCCAAACTCTAAACCTTGAAATGAAATTCTGTTTTGTATGCTCGAGCAGCTCATGTGCAACTAGGGCTGCCTATATCTTCCATGCTAGGTGGGTTATTCTCAAGAGGAGTGGACTCCGCTCCTCATTCACGAGAAAGGGCCAGTAACCGGGATGCCCAGTCCCATGATCCAAAAAGATCAAAGCAAATCAAAATAATTAAACAAAACTCCCCTTGGGACCCATTGAATGTTGGAGGCACTCGTTGTTTCGAGCAAGCCATGGATTGATGCTTGTGGAGGAAGGGGAGTATAAACCTTTACCATTCTGTTTTGGAACTGCCTATATTGCATGTAGTATGGAAGATACAGCCATCTCATAGTTGTTGCGTTGACAGTGAAAGTATGCCGCTCAAAATATAATTTATCTCTATTTCAAAATCGAGCTCGCACCTCTACAAATCCTCGCTTCCCTCTGCGAAGGGCCTATCTATTTACTTTTATGTTGAGTCATCACCCTTCTTATTAAAACCACCATTTGAGAGCACACCTGTCGTTTGCATTCATTGTGATTGGTTTATATTGGGTATGACTTGACTGGATCTCTTTTACCATGAATTACAATGTTTAGTCAGTCCTTGATCTTTAAAGGTGCTCTGCATTTATGTTTTGCAGTCTCAGAAAGGGCTAGCGAGATACCATTTTGTTATACCATGTTATGATTATTTTGAGAAAGTGTTGTCATCCGAGTTTTATTATTATGGCTCGCTAGCTGATTATGCTATTGATATGAGTAATTGTGAGATCCACGTGTTATTGTGAGTATGGTTAGTTCATAATAATTGCTGAAACTTTAATGCTGGCTTTTCATGTTTACAACAACAAGAGCAAACAGAGTTTGTAAAAGTTTTTCTTTTTCTCTTTCAGTTTGTCAACTGAATCTCTTGAGGACAAGCAAGGGTTTAAGCTTGGGGGATTTGATACGTCTCCGTCGTATCTACTTTTCCAAACACTTTTGCCCTTGTTTTGGACTCTAACTTGTATGATTTGAATGGAACTAACCCGGATCGATTTGTTTTCAGCAGAATTGCCATGGTGTTGTTTATGTGCGAGAAAAGAAAAGTTCTCGGAATGACCTGAAACTCCATGGAATATCTTAGAATAAATAATAAAAATCCTCGCCAAAGATGAAGACCAGGGGCCCACACTGCTCATGAGGGTGGGGGCGCGCCCCCTGGCGCGCCCCTACTCGTGGGCCCCTGGATGCCCTCCAACGCCAACTCCAACTCCATATATTGGCTTTGGGAGAAAAAATCAGAGAGAAAGTTTCATCGCGTTTTACGATACGGAGCCGCCACCAAGCCCTAATCTCTCTCGGGAGGGCTGATCTGGAGTTCGTTCGGGGCTCCGGAGAGGGGGATTCGTCGCCGTC
Source organism: Aegilops longissima (assembly GCA_021605205.1). NCBI lineage: Eukaryota > Viridiplantae > Streptophyta > Magnoliopsida > Poales > Poaceae > Aegilops > Aegilops longissima. Next base: position 486,554,111 of record CM038676.1, on the reverse strand, counting down.
GTCATCATCAACCATCCTCCATCACCAATTTCATGATGCTCACCGCCGTGCGTGAGTAATTGCATCGTAGGCTTGCTGGACGGTGATGGGTTGGATGAGATTTATCATGTAATCGAGTTAGTTTTGTTAGGGTTTGATCCCTAGTATCCATTATGTTCTGAGATTGATGTTGCTATGACTTTGCTATGCTTAATGCTTGTCACTAGGGCCCGAGTGCCATGATTTCAGATCTGAACCTATCATGAATATATGTGTGTTCTTGATCCTATCTTGCAAGTCTATAGTCACCTACTATGTGTTATGATCCGGCAACCCCGAAGTGACAATAATCGGGACCACTCCCGGTGATGACCACAGTTTGAGGAGTTCATGTATTCACTATGTGCTAATGCTTTGTTCCGGTTCTCTATTAAAAGGAGGCCTTAATATCCCTTAGTTTCCAATAGGACCCCGCTGCCACGGGAGGGTAGGACAAAAGATGTCATGCAAGTTATTTTCCATAAGCACGTATGACTATTTACGGAATACATGCCTACATTACATTGATGAACTGGAGCTAGTTACGTGTCACCCTATGTTATGATGTTACATGATGTACCACATCCGCATAATTATCCATCACGATCCGGTGCCTCACGAGTTTTCATATATCTGGTTTACGCTTATTTACTTTCCGTTACTCTTTGTTACAATCACTACAAAAATACCAAAACATTATTTTTGCTGTCTTTACTTTTGTTACCGTTACCACCAATATCATATTACTTTGCTACTAAACACTTTGCTGCAGATACTAATTTTCCAGGTGTGGTTGAATTGACAACTCAGCTGCTAATACTTGAGAATATCCTTTGGCTCCCCTTGTGTCGAATCAATAAATTTGGGTTGAATACTCTACCCTCGAAAACTGTTGCGATCCCCTATACTTGTGGGTTATCAGTGGCCCATCTCGCCACTCGAGCGGATTAGCGGGCATCGGGCGCTGGGGCGTGGGCGCCCGTCTAACGGGGCACGGCGAGGTCGTGGCCGGCGATGGCCACCGGGGCGCGGTGGGGAGCCAGCCGGGAAGCGGGCCGCGACAAGCAGCAAGGGGGGAGGGACGGGAGAAGCTGCGAGTGGCGCCGAGGCGGACGACGAGCGAGGCACGGTGGCGGCGGCAGTCAGCAGGGCAGCCAGCGCCGGTGGTTGCAGCTGTGGGGGAAGGCAAGAAACAATGGTCAAGGCGTGGGAGGAAGGAGGGCAGGGTGCAGCAAGGGGCGCGGCGAGCGGACCAGGCGGGCGGAGTCGAGCGGTTGCGAGCAAGTTAAACACGACGCGCGCATGGCGCGGGTGCGGGCGTGGTTAGCGGTCAGCCAGGAAGCGAAAGAGAGGCGGCAGCGACTAAGGGCGGCGCGGGGCTGCAGAGGAAGAGGTGGGCGAGACAGCCAGCGGCGGCGCAGGTGTGGGCGCGCGCGGGGGCTGCCAAGGCAGCAGGCGCGTGCAGCAGCGACGCAGGAGCAGCATAGCAACGCAGCACAAGCAGCGAGGCAGCACGACAACGAGCGGTCGTGGGTGCGCGCGGGCGGGGCAGCGGGCGCGCGGCAGTAGAAGCCGTGGCGCATCCGGCGCGAGCGGTCTATGGCGACAGGAGGGAAGAAGAGGGGGGAACGGAGGAGGGGGCCTCACCAGGCCCTGTAGGTGTGCAAAAGCGTGCGCGAGGAGGAGTCAAGGAGGCGCCGGAGCTCGGGGTAGCTGTCGTGGAGACGGTTGGGGACGGGGCGACGACGGCGAGCTTCGGCTTCGGGCGTCGGCCTTGGGGCCGCAGGCGTCCAGATCTGGGAGGGGGCGCGAGGGAGAGTGGGGAGTAGCTAGGGTTCGGGGCGCCGGGAGGGGTTGCATGGGGTCTTGTAGGTGAGGGGGCGCCGTAGATGATCGGCGCGTGGCCGATGGCCATGGCGATGGCCTCCATGATCCCCCCTCGTGAACAGGACGAGGACGGAGGTGTATGTGGACCGGCCTGGTTGGCCGTGGCAAATTGCGCCAAGGTCCACGAGGGGAAGGGGGTTTTCTTTTGTTTTGTTTAACCTTTAATTTTTCTTTCTATTACGATCTGTTTCTATTACTTTAGTAAGCAAAGTAGTTTTACTAATATATACAAGTGGCTCCACAAATTGAGTTACAAAGTAACCCACAGCCACAAAAACTTTCACACCTAAACAAAATAGTTTGATATTTTAGAAATTATAAAAGGCATTTAATTCATTGTTTTACTTAATATTTTATTTATTTGAGTGCATTTAAATGTTTTTTAAAAGTGTGGTTTCTTCATCAATAATACTTATGGAATATTTGTAACATTTTGCACATTTTATTTTTGACATTTGAAAACTTTTACTTTTGGCGCTAATTTAAATTTGAATTTGAACCGATTTGAATCTAAGCGAGATTAGCAAGAGTAACAGTGATGACATGGCATCATTAGCAGAGAATTACTGTAGCTTAATTATCCAGGCGTTACAGTTTGATAGACCCTAAGTGAGTCGATCCTCATCCCGAGAACATGTGAGGACCTCAGGTCTAGGACATGGCATAGACATTGTACTTGAGACTAACAGATGACAATATCTAGTTGCGTCTAAAAGTGGGTCTGTCCGACTCGGTGATCTCCATCCCCGAGTCCATACTATCGGTTTAGAATCTCCATGCTCATGAATTGTGAAACATAGTCATCAACCGAGTCATATACTAGCCAAGGATATGTGTCTGCATAACCTCATCACCAGGGACCATTAGAACAATTATCATACAATACATAGTTCCACAAACAAGTCACATACTTATTGATACATATCATTGATGATGTTCAAGGACAATACTAAGGACTCATGAATACATATGGAAATATCATCATCATATGATTGCCTCTAGGGCATATCTCCAACAGTCTCCCACTTGCACTAGAGTCAATCATTTAGGCATCGTATGCCCATGGAGCTCATGTGCGCCTCATGCTTCGGCCGCGGGAGAGGCTTCGTCAATGGATCAGCAACATTTGCGTCCGTGTGCATATGTTTACATCACCTCTTTCGACAATGTCGCGAATAAGGTTAAAACGCCTGAGTATTTGTTGGGTTTTATGATCGTTCTGTGGTTCCTTGGCTTGCGCAGTGGCCCCACTATTATCACAATAGAGGTCCAATGGCTTAGACGCGCCCTCAACCACACCAAGATCAGAAATGAAATTCTTCACCCAAACACCTTCTTTTATAGCTTCAGAAGCCGCAATGTAGTCGGCCTCTGTTGTAGACTCAGCTATTGTATCTTGCTTGGAGCTCCTCCAGCTCACTGCTCCTCCGTTCAGAATGAACACAAAACTAGATTGTGATCGACTATCATCTCTATCGGTTTGGAAACTAGCATCGGTGTAACTCTTTACAACGAGCTCATCCTCACCTCTATAAACCAGGAACATATCCTTAGTCCTTCTCAAGTACTTAAGGATATTCTTAACCGTTGTCCAGTGACTCTCACCTGGATCGGCCTAGTATCTTCCTACCATGCTAAGAGCAAAGATAACATCGGAACGAGTACATACCATAGCATACATGATGGACCCAATAGCCGAAGCATATGGAATCCCATCCATGCGTCTTCGCTCATCAGGAGTCGAATGACTCTGAGTCTTGCTAAGACTAATGCCACGTGGCATGGGCAAGAAACCCTTCTTGGCATCTTGCATGTTGAACCGCTTCAACACATTGTCAATATACGCACTCTGTCTTAATCCAATAAGCCTTCTTGATCTATCTCTATAGATCTTGATTCCCAAAATATAAACTGCTTCTCCCAAGTCCTTCATAGGAAACCTATTTTCAATGAGTCCTTGACAGATTCAAGCATTTGAACATCATATCCAATCAGTAATATGTCATCCACATATAAGATCAGAAATGCAACAGAGCTCCCACCGACCTTTTTGAATACACAATGATCGCAGTCGTTCTTGATGAAGCCAAACTCTTTGACCGTGATACGTCTCCAACGTATCTATAATTTTTGATTGTTCCATGCTATTATATTATCTGTTTTGGATGTTTAATGGGCTTTAATATGTTATTTTATATTATTTTTGGGACTAACCTATTAACCGGAGGCCCAGTGTCAGTTTCTATTTTTTTGCCTGTTTTAGAGTTTCGCAGAAAAGGAATACCAAACGGATTCCAAACGGAATGAAACCTTTGCGATGATATTTCTTGGAACGAAAGCAATCCAGAAAACTTGGAGTGGAAGTCTGGAACTCCACGAGGTAGCCACGAGGTAGGAGGGCGCGCCCCCACCCTCGTGGGCCCCTCGTAGCTCCACCGACGTACTTCTTTCGCCTATATATACTCTTATACCCTAGATTAATCAGAGAGATCCACGAAACAACTTTTCCACCGCCGCAACCTTCTGTACCCGTGAGATCCCATCTTGGGGCCTTTTCCGGCGATCTGCCGGAGGGGGAATCGATCATGGAGGGCTTCTACATCAACCCCATAGCCTCTCCGATGAAGCGTGAGCAGGCCCGGTCCTGATGGGGGGGCAGGGGGGCGACCGCCCCGGGCCCCCGGAATAGAGGGGCCCCTAGGTACGTGCACACATAGATTTCGGATATCCTTATTGTTTTACTTAATCCCCCGATCACCGCGCGACGTCATCGCCTTTGCCAACCGTGTTGACTTATCCCTAACCGCGATGCCATCACCTCTCGTCATCGTAGCGCCTGCAGCCGTTGCCGCCGCTAGGAACAACAGCGAGTAGGCCACAGGAACGGCCAGTGGCAGTCGGCAGTCTCCGCTGTCCACGCGGCCACACACGAATCCAGCAGAGAAGGTACCTACAATGCCTATGCCTTAGTGATTTCTAAAAAGTTACAAATCACGACCGTGCTTTCATTATTTCAACAGGACATTGATGATCATCGACTGACTGGACACTGTTAAGTGACATGTTATTGAGCTTTATGCATTTGTAATTTGTGAGTACGACTTTACAATCAGTAAGATTTTTTAAATTGATTTAGTATTTTTTGTATGTTCCGCTAGTTTTGAATTACCAATTATTTCTTTAAATTTCAGCACCTCATGTCACCTAGTAAAAGGCATGCATCCAGCAATTACAATTACTGGATGAGATTGATAATGATGCATCGCAGAAAGTTATAAGAATTTTCTAAGATATGCTTTTGCAATTTGATATGAGTACTGTTTTTCAGTGCACATGAAATGATGTTTGGTATATCTCATAGACACATATATTGATTATTATGTCCCTGTTTATACTAAAGGGCCCCCAGTTCTAGATTCGCCCCGGGCCCCCGAAAACTCAGGACCGGCCCTGAGCGTGAGTAGTTTACCATAGACCTTCTGGTCCATAGTTATTAGTTAGATGGATTCTTCTCTCTCTTTGATTCTCAATACAAAGTTCTCCTCGATGTTCTTGGAGATCTATTCGATGTAATACTCTTTTGCGGTGTGTTTGCCGAGATCCGATGAATTGTGGATTTATGAACAAGATTATCTATGATTTATGAACAAGATTATCTATGAATATTATTTGGTTCTTCTCTGAATTCTTATATGCATGATTTGATATCTTTGCAAGTCTCTTTGAATTATCGGTTTAGTTTGGGCTACTAGATTGATCTTTTTTGCAATGGGAGAAGTGCTTAGCTTTAGGTTCATTCTTGTGGTGTCCTTTCCCAGTGTGTAACGCCCCGGAAGTAACTTTCCATATTTGTAACTCCAACTCTTGCCATTTTCGGCATTGTGATATGATATTCCCTCCGTGGTTGGGTTTTCTCCTTTTTGCATTTTGTCCATGTCATGCATTTTACATCATGTCATCATGTGCATCGCATTTGCATACGTGTTCGTCTCATGATTCCGAGCATTTTTCCCGTTGTCCGTTTTGCAATCCGGCACTCCTATCTCCCCCGGCGGACCCTTTTATGTTTTTCCGTGAGCGGGTACTAAACCTTCTCGGAATGGACCGAGGTTTGTCAAGTGGCCTTGGTATACCACCCGTAGACCACCGGTCAAGTTTCGGGTCATTTGGAGCTCGTTTGGTACTCCAACGGTTAACCGCACTCTCGCAAAGGCCTCTTTTAAGTTGCAGCCCAACACCCCTTCAAAACAGCCCAATAACCCATCTAAGTCAGTTCCATGCTCTCCGTCGTTCGATCACGATCGTGTGCGAAAACTACACCTCATTTGGACTCTCCTAGTTCCTCTATGCCTATTTAAGCAAACTCCCGTCCAAATCCGGTCTTCTTCCCCGAAACCCTAAATTTCATCCGCTACCCGATGACGGACACGTCCGCCACCGGACATAATCGCCGCCGCCCGCAGCCAGTGGCAGCGCCACGTGGCCACCGCCGCCTCGGCCGCCGCTTGCCGCCCTGGCCTGGCAGCAAGCCCTCCGGCGGTCGCGCCGCCATGGGCGCCTGAGCTCCGCGCTCGCCCGCCGCCACAGACCGGCCGGGCCGGCCCGCCGCCGGACCTTGCCGGCGGCCCCGCCCATGATGGTCGCCGCCTCCCGCCGCGCCGGCTACCACCGCCGCCGGCGCCTCTCTCTTCGGCCGGCGCCGCCTCCTCGCCGGCAAGCTCCTCCTCCCCAGTGCCGGCCCTCTCCGTGAGCCCCCCTGGCCGCCTCCTCTTCCTCCGTCGAGCCACCGCCGCCGTCGCCCGATCGGATCCGGCCCGATCCGGATCGGGGTTGACCTTCTTCCCCCCTCATATTTTCTTTTAAGTTTTTATCTCATTGATATTTCGTGGCATTTTCAACATAGCATAACTTTGCATCTGTAGGTCCATTTTACGCGTATAATATATCAAAATGTTCGTCTCGAAGAGTAGATCATTTCAACTCATTGCATCATTTTCATTTGAGCTCATCTTGATGCCCGAAATGCTGTTGGAAGAGGGCTATGTGATGTTAGTTTCGTTTCTTAATGAACTTGCATTTTGTTATTTTTGCTATGATTGATGTGTGCACCCTATGAATTTGAGTCCTACATGTGTTTTTAATATGCCATGCCATCTTTCCAGGGGTGTATACCATGTATTTTTGTGATCTATGTGGTGACTAGCACAAGCATGCAAAGTAGGTGTCTGATGTTGCTGTTTTCAGCCCTGTTTAGTTGATATTTTGATGCCATGTTAACTTGATGCTACCAAGAGATCCATGCATATTTTGAGATACTTCAGTAAGGATGTTTTGTTAAACATGTCTTGCTCTATCCATCCATGCCTTTGTTTGCAATTATGGAGTGCCATAGCTTGAGTCAATCGAGCTCTACTTTTGCTATCAAATGTTTCCTGGCAGATTGTTTACATGTTATTCAATTTTGCCAAGGTTGTTGTGGTTGATCCATGTATGCTATGTTATTGTTCTTGCCATGTATGTCTTCTATGCCATGTCTTCTTGATGTATGTATGCTTAGTTTATCATATAAGGCTCTGTAGTGAGTGCATTGAGCTTGTAAACATGCCTACTTGTTATCCGTTTTGGACATGCCATGTTGCTGAATCTGTTAACGAAACTTTCAATATTGACATGGGTGTTACTATATTTTCTGATCCTTTTGGGCTTATGGTCAGTAAGGGACTTTTGTTCTATGCTTTGAGTAGATTCATGCCATGCCTTGTTTTGCTATTTTAAGTTCCTGTAGCATGTAGTTTTCTTGCTCTGAACATTGCAACCTGATGCTGTTTTTGCCATGTCCAGCCTGATATTTTGTGCACTTTTGCCATGCTTGTTTGAACCTGTTATGATGTGAACTAGCCGTAGCTCAGTGCTCATCTTTTGTCAAGCATCTTGTGTAGATCACTGCCATATACTTTGTTGATACGTTTGGGTGCAGTAGCTTAATTTCTTGTTGCTTTCTAAGTGGCATCATGCTGTTAATGGCAGATTTGTGCCATTCTTGTTTTGCTTGTCATTTGCAAACCGTGCATCCGATTCCGGTGATCTTTATATCGATTTCAACCGAAATCATCTCATCTTTCAGTAGCATACTTGGTTTGCCAAGTTGATGCCTGGTTCATCATTTTCCTTCCGAGCGCGATACGCATTGCATATCACATCTCGCATATCATGTCATGTATTGCATCATGTTGCTTGTGCATTGCACCGTGATTTATTGTGGTTCCTTTGTTTGTGTTCTTGCTTTGGGTAGAGCCGGAGACGAATACGTGAGCGAGGAACCTGTTGAGAACGCTTACGAGGATCAAGCTTTCGACAACTCGAGAACATTGCGAGCAAGATGACCATACCCTCGAAATCACTTCTATCTTTGCTATGCTAGTTGCTCGCTCTTTTGCTATGCCTATGCTGCGATGCCTACCACTTGCTATATCATGCCACCCATATTGCCATGTCAGCCCTAACCATCCTTTCCTAGCAAACCGTTGATTGGCTATGTTACCGCTTTGCTCAGCCCTCTTATAGCGTTGCTAGTTGCGGTGAAGTGAAGTTTGTTCCTTGTTGAACATGGAGATGTTGTTCCTTGTTGGAACATGTTTACTTGTTGGGGATATCACAATATATATCTGCTATAATTAATGCATCTATATACTTGGTAAAGGGTGGAAGGCTCGGCCTTATGCCTGGTGTTTTGTTCCACTCTTGCCACCCTAGTTTCCGTCATACCGGTGTTATGTTCCTTGATTTCGCGTTCCTTACGGTTGGGTGATTTATGGGACCCCTTGACAGTTCGCTTTGAATAAGACTCGTCCAGCAAGGCCCAACTTTGGTTTTACCATTTGCCACCTAAGCCTTTTTCCCCCGGGTTTTCGCGAGCCCGAGGGTCATCTTTATTTAAACCCCCGGGCTAGTGCTCCTTCGAGCGTTGGTCCAAACTAGAGCACCGTGCGGGACCATTCCTTGGCAACTTGGATTATGTCGGTTCCTGTACGCTTAGCTTATCCGGTGTGCCCTGAGAACGAGATATGTGCAGCTCCTATCGGGATTTGTCGGCACAGTCGGGTGGTCTTGCTGGTCTTGTTTTATTGCTGTCGAAATGTCTTGTAGTCCGGGATTCGAGATTGATCGGGTCTTCCGGTAGAAGGAATATCCTTCGTTGACCGTGAGAGCTTATAATGGGCTAAGTTGGGACACCCTGCAGGTATTATCTTTCAAAGCCGTGCCGCGGTTATGAGGCAGATGGGAATTTGTTAATGTCCGGTTGTAGAAAACCCGAAGTTGACCTTTAATAAAATACATCAATCAACGCGTGTGTAACCGTGATGGTCTCTTCGGCGGAGTCCGGAAGTGAATACTGTGTTGGAGTTATGTCGACGTAAGTAGTTTAGGATCACTTCTTGATCGCTACTAGCTTCACGACCGTGCTTTGCTCCTCTTCTCGCTCTCTTTTGCGAATGTAGCCACCATATATGCTAGTCGCTTGCTGCAGCTCCACCTTACTACTCTGTCCTTCCTATAAGCTTAAATAGTCTTGATCTCTGGTGTGAGATTGCTGAGTCCCGTGACTCACAGATTCTACCAAAACAGTTGCAGGTGCCGACGATGCGGTCAGGTGACGAACCGAGCTCAAGTGGGAGTTCGACGAGGAACGTGGTCGTTACTATGTGTCTTTTCCCGATGATCAGTAGTGGTGCTCAGTTGGGACGATCGGGATCTGTGTAGCATTTGGGGTATCTTCTTTTATTTTGGTTCCGTAGTCGGACCTTGAGTGTACTCTGAATGATGGATGTTTATTTATGTCTTGTGTGAAGTGGCATTGTAAGCCAACTATGTATCTCTTTCCTTATGTATTACATGGGTTGTGTGAAGATTACCTCACTTGCGACATTGCTTTCAATGCGGTTATGCCTCTAAGTCGTGCCTCGACACGTGGGAGATATAGCCGCATCGAGGGCGCTAAGTTGGTAATCGAGCCTTCCCGACTTAGGAGCCCCCTACTTGATTGTTTGTTTGGCGTTGTTGAGTCTAGAATGGAAAATGTTTTGAGTCTTAGGATTATATATATCGGAGAGTAGGATTCTTTTACTCCCAGTCCCTTAAATCGCTCGGTGAGGTATCCTGACGAGAGTTTTGACTCTCCTCTTCTCAAATTTCACTAAAAAATTTTTTAGGATCACGCTGGTATCTTGGAATCGTTCGATGGTTTTGTGATGAGAACATTGTTCTTGGTGCCTCGACATTTAGGGGTTGTGGCGGTGTCCCGGGAGTTGAGCTCCGAGGTGTTGTCGTCACAATTTTATCGTTGCAGATTCTAGAATACCGAGTTTTACCGACATCGAAATCTCTTTTGTGCAGTTGTTGGTGAGATAACCCGATAACCCGAAGATTGGGGCGAGCTCGGGAGTATTGCCATGACTTGTATAACGGATGTTTTTGAAGGTCGAGGTACATGATTTCGAGGATTTCTTGGTTATGTGTTGACGGATGGATACAATGGATCTAGGTATTGTTAGTTTGGGTGATATATTTTGTGTCCCCAGATCCCCAACACCAGATTGCATAACCGAAAGTTTGGGAGTTTATAGGTGGGAATTCTAGTAGCTTACAGGATATCTTTCCGACGGATGTATGATTTGAGATTGGGGTTCAACGTCTAGTGGTCCGCCCATTCACGGTCGATTCTGGTGGCGAGGCGCCTTAAAGAATCCTTGGCTATGCTGATTCGGGACGTCTTGTTTGTCATTCGTGACGTCCGCTATCGTCGTGTCGTGTGGGCCCCACCACTAACACTTTGGGCGTAAATCTCTATCATGTGTTTGTTCGGCTCATTCTAGAAGCCAATCTTTTGTTTTCAGTTGTGATATTCGATTTGTTTCTAAGCAGATGTTGTTTCCATATCTTTATCTAAGTGGCTTCTCACCTTAATGGGCGTGTGATGATTAACTTTGAATTCATTCGTTCATTCTTGTTCAATGTTTATTGTGAAGACTATATGTTGCAATTTCTATCCGTTGATTCTACTTGACTATTTGTCTATCAAAGGACTAACGGATGTCACCCTCTTCAGATGGCTCCGCCAACGCGTCGAATCCGGATCGCAATGATGGGGATCATCGAACCCTCCACCTCCACCTCCGCCTCCGGAGGCTCGGCAAGCTATCATGGCAGCCACCAATGCCAATGCTCGATGATTTTGCAGCTCTTGCAAGAACGTACTCAAGGGCAAGGCAATCAAGGATATCAAGGTCAAGGCAACAACCAGCCGCACTTTGCTACTCTCAGTCAGTTCCTCGCTAATCAGCCGAAGTCTTTCAGTTTCTGTGTCGAGGCCACAGACGCTGACGGTTGGCTAGTGGACATCTGCAAGCATTTTGAATGTAGCAATGTCGACACGAGGACTTTGTCAAGTTTGCATCGTTTCAACTCAAGGATCAAGCTGCTGAGTGGTACCAGACAATACAAAGATTCCAGAGGAGGTCGTGTCATTACAGGATGAGTTCCGCCGAGATTTTGAGCTCACCACATTCGAAAAGTGTTGTTGAGAGCAAGCGTGAGGAGTTCCGCAATCTCAAGCAAGGCAACATGTCTGTCTATCAATACAATATCCAGTTCGAAACTCGCTCGCTTTGCTAAGCAAGACGACACTGATGAAAAGAGTATGATCTATCAATTCACGGGTGGTCCGAGAGAAGATCTGCAATTAGCTCTTGTGCTTTTGAGCCGAAAAGTATGATGAATTCTACAACATGGCATCAAGCAAGAAGCTGCCCAGCTCAAATGTGAGGCTTCTAAGAAGAGAATCGGGGATGCAGTTCAGTCTTCTTCTTCCTCTCAAGTGGCAGCTAAGCAGCGAAGTTCTACCTTCCTCCTCCTCCGTTCCGTCGGCCTTATCGTGAGAAGAACTCAGGTGGCCGTGGATCTTCCCACCCACCCAACCCAAGCTATCGAACAAGTCAAATTCTCAAGCTCCAAGGTCAAATGCTCCTTACCACCGTCCGCTCTCGAGGTGACTTGCAACAAATGTCGTGAGAAAGGTCACTATGCGAACAAGTGCTTCAACCAAAGGCGCCTTCCGCCTCCTCCCCTGTGAAATCTTCCAGCAATGCGGTGGTCAAGCATAATCCCAAGTCTGCAAAGGTGAACATGATGAATGCAGCTCAAGCGGAGGATTCTTGAGATGTGATCATGGGTAATCTTCCGATTAATGATATTCTGCCAAAGTCTTATTTGATACTGGTGCATCGCATTGTTTCATGTCTAGATCATTTGTTGCAAAGCATGATTTCATTTCGAAATGTTGGAAAAACCCTTGGGAGTTGCTTCTCCGGCCTCTTCTATGAGGGCTACCACAAGGATTCCGGATGTTTCTATCAAGATGGGCGATTATAGATTTCGGCTAAACCATTTGTCCTTGGTGACTCGGATATTGATCTTATTCTCGGGATGGATGGCTTTCTCGGCACAAAGCTCAGCTTGATTGTGCTGCCGGGAAATTCAATTGACTCACTCTTCTAATGATGTGATCATCTATGCGCTCGTGATGAAACCATTGGTTGTTTTCTCTCAATGAGAAGGGCGAATTGGATGCTATCTCTCGATTCGATCGTTTGTGAGTACCAAGATGTCTTTCGGAAGAGCTTCGGGTATGCCTCCTCATCGGCCGATTGAGTTCGTTATCGATCTTGAGCCGCATGAACCCGTTTGCAAGCGTCCATACAAGCTTGGACCTGATGAGCTGAAGGAATTGAAGAAGCAGCTCGATGAACAAGAGCGTCTGGGTTTGATCGACCGAGTTCATCTCCTTGGGGTTGTGGTGTTCTTTTGTCCGAGAAGAAGGATGGCACGGACCGACTTTGCGTCGATTACCGTCCATTGAATAAGAAGACAATCAAGAACAAGTATCCACTTCCCAACATCAATGAGCTTTTCGAGCAACTCAAAGGTGCTAAAGTGTTCTCCAAGCTTGACCTTCGTATGGGTTATCATCAGATTCGCATTCGTGAACAAGATATTCCCAAGACAGCATTCAGAACAAGCTTTGGTTCTTATGAATATCTTGTCATGTCTTTCGCCTTGTCAATGCTCCTCCAACATTCTCTCGGATGATGAACTTCATATTCAACCCTACACCAATGAATTCGTCTTGGTCTATCTTGATGATATTTTGGTCTTCTCCAAGAATAAGAAGGATCATGCCAAACATTTGCGATTGGTGCTAGACAAGCTCAGAGAGCATCAATTCTATGCTAAGTTCTCCAAATGTGAATTTTGGCTTGATGAAGTGCTTTATCTTGGTCATATCATCTCCGCCAAGGGCATCGCTGTTAATCCCAGAAGGTGTCCGCAATTGTGAATTGGGAACCTCCTCGAATGTCAAGCAGCTCCATGATTTTCTTGGTCTTGCAAGCTATTGCGAAGATTCGTTGAGAATTTCTCCAAGATTGCAAAGCCTCTTTCCAACCTCCTCCGAAGCATGTGAAGTATGTCCGGTCTCCACGAGTGTGGCGTTGCTTTCAATACCCTCAAAGAGAAACTCGTCACAGCTCTGTCTTGACTCCTCTGATGAATCCAAGCCATTGAAGTTTTTCGTGATGCTTCTCTTCAAGGTCTCGGTCTGTGTTAATGCAAGAGAAGAGAGTTGTGGCTTATACCTCTCGCCAGTTGAAGCCCAACGAAAAGAACTACCCCACTCACGATCTTGAGTTGGCGGCAGTTGTCCATGCATTGATAACATGGAGACATCTCTTGTTGGGAAGGAAAGTGGACATTTTCACCGATCACAAGAGTCTCAAGTACATCTTCACTCAACCCAACCTCAACCTCAGGCAGACTCGATGGGTCGAAATGATTCAAGACTACAACCCAAGTATTGAATATACTCCGGGCAAGGCCAATGTCATTGCAGATGCTTTGAGCAGGAAGGCTTACTGCAACAGCCTAATCCTCAAGCCCTTCCAACCGGATCTCTGTGAATCTTTCCGCAAGCTGAATCTTCAAGTTGTTCCTCAAGGCTTTCTTGCCAACCTCATAGTCTCTCCTACTTTGGAAGATCAGATTCGTGAGGCTCAACTTCGGATACCATGGTGAAAAAGGTGAAGCGTGGTATCGACAAGGGCATTTCAAGTACAAGTGCTTCCACATTGATGACAAAGATACTCTTTTCTTTGAGGACGGATTGTGGTTCCTAAGGGTGATCTGAGAAAAGTCATTATGAGCGAGGCTCACAATTCGCTTCTATCCATTCATCCCGGAAGTGCGAAGATGTACCAGACCTCAAGCAGTCTTATTGGTGGACTCGAATGAAGCGAGAAATTGCTCAATTCGTGAATGAGTGTGATGTCTGCAGAAGAGTGAAAGCAGAACACCAAAGACCAGCTGGTCTCCTCCAACCTCTTGCTATTCCAGAATGGAAGTTTGATCATATTGAGATGGACTTCGTGACTGGATTTCCTAAGTCCAAGCGTGGAAATGATGCTATCTTCGTTGTCATTGACAAGCTTACTAAAGTGGCTCATTTTCTTCCTATCAAAGAATCTATCACAGCAGCTCAGTTGGCGAGCTATACACCTCGAGATTGTCTCCTTGCACGGCATTCCACAAGTGATCTCTTTGAGACCGTGGCAGCATCTTTACCTCCAAGTTTTGGGATTCTTTTGAAGGCCATGGGCACCAACATTCGTTTCAGCACAGCTTTCCATCCTCAAACAAGTGGCCAAGTCGAGCGAGTTAATCAAATCCTTGAAGATATGCTCGGGCTTGTGTCATTTCCTTCGGTATGAAGTGGGAAGATTGTCTTCCATATGCCGAAGTTCTCCTACAACAACAGTTTCCAAGCGAGTTCGGCAAGGCCCCATTCGAAATTCTCTATGGCGAGAAAGTGTCGTACTCCTCTCAATTGGTGCGAGACAGGTGAACGCCAACTTCTTGGCAATGACTTGATCACGAAGCGGAAGAAATGTGCAAAGTCATTCGTGAGAATCTCAAAGCCGCATAATCGCGCGGAAGAGCTATTATGATGATAAGCACCGTGATGTGGCTTTTGAAATCGAGACCATGTCTACCTCGCGTCTCTCCAATGAAAGGCACTCGTCGCCCGGTATCAAAGGAAGCTTGCCCCTAGATACGTGGGTCCTTTCAAGATCATTGGCAAAAGAGGCGATCTCGCCTATCAACTTGAGCTTCCATCCAACTTTGCAAACATGCACGATGTGTTTCACGTGTCACAGCTTCGCAAGTGCTTCAAGACTCCTGAACGCACTATCAACTTCGAAGAAATTGACCTTCAAGAAGATCTCTCTTATCATGAGCACCCCGTTGCTATTCTTGAAGAAACCGAGCGCAAGACTCGCAACAAGTCAATCAAATTCCTGAAAGTGAAGTGGTCACACCATTCCGACCGAGAAGCTACCTGGGAGCGCGAGGATCACCTCCGTTCCGAATATCCGGAGTTTTTTCAGTCCTAGATCTCGGGACGAGATCCTCTTGTAGTGGTGGAGTGTTGTAACACCCCGGAAGTAACTTTCCATATTTGTAACTCCAACTCTTGCCATTTTCGGCATTGTGATATGATATTCCCTCCGTGGTTGGGTTTTCTCCTTTTTGCATTTTGTCCATGTCATGCATTTTACATCATGTCATCATGTGCATCGCATTTGCATACGTGTTCGTCTCATGATTCCGAGCATTTTTCCGTTGTCCGTTTTGCAATCCGCACTCCTATCTCCCCGGCGCCCTTTTACGCTTTTTCCGTGAGCGGTACTAAACCTTCTCGGAATGGACCGAGGTTTGTCAAGTGGCCTTGGTATACCACCGTAGACCACCGGTCAAGTTTCGGTCATTTGGAGCTCGTTTGGTACTCCAACGGTTAACCGCACTCTCGCAAAGGCCTCTTTTAAGTTGCAGCCCAACACCCCTTCAGAACAGCCCAATAACCCATCTAAGTCACTTCCATGCTCTCCGTCGTTCGATCACGATCGTGTGGGCGAAAACTACACCTCATTTGGACTCTCCTAGCTTCCTCTATGCCTATTTAAGCAAACTCCCGCGTCCAAATCCGGGTCTTCTTCCCCCGAAACCCTAAATTTCATCCCGCCCGTCGGACCGTCCGCCGCCGCCGGACATAATCGCCGCCGCCCGCAGCCAGTGGCAGCAGCGCCACACGGCCCACCGCCGCCTTGCCTTGCCCGCCGAACCCAGCTGAAACCCTCCGGCCGGGTCGCCGCCATGGCGCCGAGCTCGCCCGCTCCGCCGCCTCGCCGCAGACCGGCCGGCCCGCCGCCGCCGGACCTTGCCGGCCGCCCCCCGCCCATGGTGGTCGCCGCCTCCGCCGGCCGCCACCACCGCCTCGCGGCGCCTCTCTCTTCCCGGCCGGCGCGCGCCCCGCAAGAAGCTCCTCCTCCCCCGGCTGCCCGGCCCTCTCCGGCGAGCCCCTGCCCCGGCCGCCTCCTCTTCCTCCGTCGAGCCACCGCCACCGTCGCCCGATCGGATCCGGCCCGATCCGGATCGGGGTTGACCTTCTTCCCCCCTCATATTTTCTTCTAAGTTTTTATCTCATTGATATTTCGTGGCATTTTCAACATAGCATAACTTTGCATCTGTAGGTTCATTTTACGCGTATAATATATCAAAATGTTCGCCTCGAAGAGTAGATCATTTCATCTCATTGCATCATTTTCATTTGAGCTCATCTTGATGCCCGAAATGCTGTTGGAAGAGGGCTATGTGATGTTAGTTTCGCTTTCTTAATGTAACTTGCATTTTGTTATTTTTGCTATGATTGATGTGTGCACCCTATGAATTTGAGTCCTACATGTGTTTTGTAATATGCCATGCCATCTTTCCAGGGGTGTATGCCATGTATTTTTGTGATCTATGTGGTGAATAGCACAAGCATGCAAAGTAGGTGTCCTGATGTTGCTGTTTTCAGCCCTGTTTAGCTGATATTTTGATGTCATGTTAACTTGATGCTACCAAGAGATCCATGCATATTTTGAGATACTTCAGTAAGGATGTTTTGTTAAACATGTCTTGCTCTATCCATCCATACCTTTTTTTGCAATTATGGAGTGCCATAGCTTGAGTCAATCGAGCTCTACTTTTGCTATCAAATGTTTCCTGGCGGATTGTTTACATGTTATTCAATTTTGCCAAGGTTGTTGTGGTTGATCCATGTATGCTATGTTATTGTTCCTGCCATGTATGTCTTCTATGCCATGTCTTCTTGATGTATGTATGCTTAGTTTATCATATAAGGCTCTGTAGTGAGTGCATTGAGCTTGTAAACATGCCTACTTGTTATCTGTTTTGGACATGCCATGTTGCTGAATCTGTTAACGAAACTTTCAATATTGACATGGGTGTTACTATATTTTCTGATCCTTTTGGGCTTATGGTCAGTAAGGGACTTTTGTTCTATGCTTTGAGTAGATTCATGCCATGCCTTGTTTTGCTATTTTAAGTTCCTGTAGCATGTAGTTTTCTTGCTCTGAACATTGCAACCTGATGCTGTTTTTGCCATGTCCAGCCTGATATTTTGTGCACTTTTGCCATGCTTGTTTGAACCTGTTATGATGTGAACTAGCCGTAGCTCAGTGCTCATCTTTTGTCAAGCATCTTGTGTACATCACTGCCATATACTTTGTTGATACGTTTGGGTGCAGTAGCTTAATTTCTTGTTGCTTGCTAAGTGGCATCATGCTGTTAATGGCAGATTTGTGCCATTCTTGTTTTGCTTGTCATTTGCAAACCGTGCATCCGATTCCGGTGATCTTTATATCGATTTCAACCGAAATCATCTCATCTTTCAGTGGCATACTTGGTTTGCCAAGTTGATGCCTGGTTCATCATTTTCCTTCCGAGGCGCGATACGCATTGCATATCACATCTCGCATATCATGTCATGTATTGCATCATGTTGCTTGTGCATTGCACCGTGATTTATTGTGGTTCCTTTGTTTGTGTTCTTGCTTTGGATAGAGCCGGGAGACGAGTACGTGAACGAGGAACCTGTTGAGAACACTTACGAGGATCAAGCTTTCGACAACTCTGAGAACATTGCAGGCAAGATGACCATACCCTCAAAATCACTTCTATCTTTGCTATGCTAGTTGCTCGCTCTTTTGCTATGCCTATGCTGCGATGCCTACCACTTGCTATATCATGCCACCCATATTGCCATGTCAGCCCCTAACCATCCTTTCCTAGCAAACCGTTGATTGGCTATGTTACCGCTTTGCTCAGCCCCTCTTATAGCGTTGCTAGTTGCAGTGAAGTGAAGTTTGTTCCTTGTTGGAACATGGAGATGTTGTTCCTTGTTGGAACATGTTTACTTGTTGGGGATATCACAATATATATCTGCTATAATTAATGCATCTATATACTTGGTAAAGGGTGGAAGGCTCGGCCTTATGCCCGTGTTTTGTTCCACTCTTGCCACCCTAGTTTCCGTCATACCGGTGTTATGTTCCTTGATTTCGCGTTCCTTACGGTTGGGTGATTTATGGGACCCCTTGACAGTTCGCTTTGAATAAGACTCGCCCAGCAAGGCCCAACTTTGGTTTTACCATTTGCCACCTAAGCCTTTTTCCCCGGGTTTTCGCGAGCCCGAGGGTCATCTTTATTTAAACCCCCGGGCCAGTGCTCCTTCGAGGTTGGTCCAAACTAGAGCACCGTGCGGGACCATTCCTTGGCAACTTGGATTACGTCGGTTCCTATACGCTTAGCTTATCCGGTGTGCCACGAGAACGAGATATGTGCAGCTCCTATCGGGATTTGTCGGCACAATCGGGTGGTCTTGCTGGTCTTGTTTTATTCTTTGTCGAAATGTCTTGTAGTCCGGGATTCGAGATTGATCGGGTCTTCCGGTAGAAGGAATATCCTTCGTTGACCGTGAGAGCTTATAATGGGCTAAGTTGGGACACCCCTGCAGGTATTATCTTTCAAAGCCGTGCCGCGGTTATGAGGCAGATGGGAATTTGTTAATGTCGGTTGTAGAAAACCGAAGTTGACCTTTAATAAAATACACATCAACGCGTGTGTAACCGTGATGGTCTCTTCTCGGCGGAGTCCGGGAAGTGAACACGGTGTTGGAGTTGTGTCTGACGTAAGTAGTTTAGGATCACTTCTTGATCGCTACTAGCTTCACGACCGTGATTTTCTCCTCTTCTCGCTCTCTTTTGCGAATGTAGCCACCATATATGCTAGTCGCTTGCTGCAGCTCCACCTTACTACTCTGTCCTTCCTATAAGCTTAAATAGTCTTGATCTCGCATGGTGTGAGATTGCTGAGTCCCGTGACTCACAGATTCTACCAAAACAGTTGCAGGTGCCGACGATGCCAAGGCAGGTGACGAACCGAGCTCAAGTGGGAGTTCGACGAGGAACGTGGTCGTTACTATGTGTCTTTTCCCGATGATCAGTAGTGGTGCCCAGTTGGGACGATCGGGATCTGTGTAGCATTTGGGGTATCTTCTTTTATTTTGGTTCCGTAGTCGGACCTTGAGTGTACTCTGAATGATGGATGTTTATTTATGTCTTGTGTGAAGTGGCGATCGTAAGCCAACTATGTATCTCTTTCCCTTATGTATTACATGGGTTGTGTGAAGATTACCTCACTTGCGACACTGCTTTCAATGCGGTTATGCCTCTAAGTCGTGCCTCGACACGTGGGAGATATAGCCGCATCGAGGGCGTTACACAGTGACAGTAGGGGCAGCAAGGCACGTATTGTATTGTTGCTATCGAGGATAAAAAGATGGGGTTTATATCATATTGCTTGAGTTTATCCCTCTACATCATGTCATCTTGCTTAATGTGTTACTCTATTTTTATGAACTTAATACTCTAGATGCATGCTAGATAGCGGTCGATGTGTGGAGTAATAGTAGTAGATGCAGAATCGTTTCGGTCTACTTGACACGGACGTGATGCCTATATTGATGATCATTGCCTTAGATATTCTCATAACTATGCGCTTTTCTATCAATTGCTCCGCAGTAATTTGTTCACCCACCATAATACATGCTATCTTGAGAGAAGCCACTAGTGAAACCTATGGCCCCCGGGTCTATTTTACATCATATTAGTTTCCCGTCAACTTGCCAATTTCTGTTGCCGTTCTTTTTATTTTGCAATCTTTACTTTCCAATCTATACAACAAAAATACCAAAAATATTTAATTTGCTATCTTTATTAGATCTCACTTTTGCGAGTGACCGTGAAGGGATTGACAACCCCTTTATCGCGTTGGTTGCAAGGTTCTTGATTGTTTGTGCAGGTACTAGGTGACTTGTGCGTTGTCCCCTACTGGATTGATACCTTGGTTCTCAAAAACTGAGGGAAATACTTACGCTACATTGCTGCATCATCATTTCCCCTTCAAGGGAGAACCAACGCATTCTCAAGAGATAGCAGGCCGCTTCATTAAAATGAATGTTCCAATTCCGAGATGCTTGCCTTAATCCATAAATGGATCTCTGAAGCTTGCATACCATGCTAGACTTCTTTGGATCGACAAAACCCTCGGGCTGTGTCATATACACATCCTCGATTAAATTTCCATTAAGGAAAGCCATTTTGACATCCATGTGCCATATCTCATAGTCGAAATATGCCGCTATAGCAAGAATGATCCGAATTGATTTAGGCATCGCTACCGGTGAGTAAGTCTCATCGTAGTCAACTCCTTGAACTTGTCGATAACCTTTAGCGACAAGTCGAGCCTTATGGATTGTGACATTTCTATCCATATTTGTCTTCTTCTTAAAGATCCACTTGCACTCAATGGCTCGAACGCCATTTGGCAGCTCAACCAAGTTCCAAACTTGATTGTCATCCATGGAATTTAATTCGGATCTCATGGCCTCAAGCCATAACTCGGAATCAGGGCTCACCATTGCTTCCGCATACGTAGTCGGATCGTTATTCTCCAAGAACAACACATTGCAGTCATGCAAATTGCATAACCTTTCTGACCTCCGTGGAACCGGCGTCGACTCCACCACGGGTTCCCTGACTAATTCCGTTGTGACGGAATCACCTACCGGAACGTCCCCTTGCGGTTCTCGAATTTCTTTGAGTCGGATCGTCCTCCCACTAGCCTTCCGATTGAGAAACTCTTTCTCAAGGAAAACTCCATGTCGAGCGACAAACACTTTGCCCTCTTCATGGTTGTAGAAGTAATATCCCAAGGTTTCGCTTGGATATCCCACGAGTATGCACTTGTCCGATTTGGGTGTGAGCTTGTCCGACTGGAGTCGCTTGACATATGCTTCACATCCCCAAACTTTTAGAAAAGACAAATTGTGAATCTTCGCGGTCCATATCTCATATGGTGTCTTATCTACGGACTTAGATGGTACCCTGGTTAGTGTGAAAGCTGCAGTAACTAGAGCGTATCCCCAAAATGACAAGGGTAAATCCGACTGACTCATCATTGATCGGACCATGTCCAACAGAGTCCGATTCCTTCGTTCTGACACGCCATTTCTCTGTGGCGTACCTGGGGGAGTCAGTTGTGGAACTATTCCATGACTCTTCAGATGATCATCCAAACTCCTGGCTCATATACTCACCGCCACGATCAGATCATAGAAGTTTGATTTTCTTGCCGAGTTGATTTTCCACTTTGTTCTGAAACTCCTTGAACTTTTCAAAAGTTTCTGACTTGTGCCTCATCAAGTAGACATATCCATATCTACTCAAGTCATCGGTAAAAGTCACGAAGTATTGGAAACCACCTCTGGCTGTCGTGCTCATTGGTCCATATACATCACTATGTATAAGTTCCAACAGCTCGGACGCCCTCTCGCAACTCTTTGCAAAAGGAGTCTTAGTCATCTTACCGAGTAGGCAAGACTCACATGTCTCGAATGATTCAAACTCAAACGAAGTCAAAATTCCATCATCATGGAGCTTCTTCATGCGCTTTTGACTAATGTGTCCTAGTCGACAATGCCAAATGTATGTCGGATTTATCTCATCAGGCTTATGCCTCTTGACATTTATGTTATAGATTGTTTCACCTTTAAGATCTAGGATAAATAACCCATTCACAACGGGTGCAAAGCCATGAAACATATTATTCAAGTAAATAGAACAACCATTGTCCATAATACTGAATTCATAACCTTGTCTCATCAAACATGAGGCAGAAATAATGTTTCGACACAAAGCAGGAACATAATAACAATTACCAAGTTCCATTACAGAACCTGAAGGTAAATTAAGTTGCATAGTGCCGACAGCCAATGCAGCAACTCTTGATTTATTCCTGACGCGTATGTCAACTTCTCCTCTTGCAACATTCCTAGTTCTGCTACTATTACTCCACACATCGACCGCTATCCAACATGCATCTAGAGTATTAAGTTCATAAGAACAGAGTAATGCTTTAAGTAAGATGACATGATGTAGAGGGATAAACTCATGCAATATGATATAAACCCCATCTTTTTATCCTCGATGGCAACAATACAATACGTGCCTTGCTGCCCCCACTGTCACTTGGAAAGGACACCGCAAGATTGAACCCAAAGCCAAGCACTTCTCCCATTGCAAGAAAGATCAATCTAGTAGGCCAAACCAAACTGATAATTTGAAGAGACTTGCCAAGATAACCAATCATACATAAAAGAATTCAGAGGAGATTCAAAGATTGTTCATAGATAATCTTGATCATAAACCCACAATTCATCGGATCTCGACAAAAACACCACAAAAGAAGATTACATCGAGTAGATCTCCAAGAAGATCGAGGAGAACATTGTATTGAGATCCAAAGAGAGAGAAGAAGCCATCTAGCTAATAACTATGGACCCGAAGGTCTGAGTAAACTACTCACACATCATCGGAGAGGCTATGGTGTTGATGTAGAAGCCCTCCGTGATCAATGCCCCCTCCGGCGGAGCGCCGGAAAAGGCCCCAAGATGGGATCTCACGGGTACAGAAGGTTGCGGCGGTGGAAATAGGGTTTTTGCTCCGTATCTGATGTTTCCAGGATATATGGGTATATATAGGAGGAAGAAGTACGTCGGTGGAGCAACGTGGTCCCCACGAGGGTGGAGGGCGCGCCGGGGGGGGGGGGGGGTAGGCGCGCCCTGCCTCGTGCTCTCCTCGTTGATTGCTTTAGGTAGACTCCAAGTCCTCTGGATCACGTTTGTTCTTAAAATCACGTTCCCGAAGGTTTCATTCCGTTTGGTATCCTTTTCCTTCGAAACACTGAAATAGGCAAAAAAACAGCAATTCGGGCTGGGCCTCTGGTTAATAGGTTAGTCCCAAAAATAATATAAAAGTGTATAGTAAAGCCCATTAAACATCCAAAACAGAATATAATATAGCATGAAACAATCAAAAACTATAGATACGTTGGAGACGTATCAAGCACCCCCAAACTTAATTCCTGCTCGTCCTCGAGTAGGTAAATGATAAAAACAGAATTTTTTATGTGGAATGCTACTTAGCATAATTTTCAATGTAATTCTCTTATTTGTGGTATGAATATTCAGATCCGAAAGATTCAAGACAAAAGTTTAATATTGACATAATAATATTTCAAGCATACTAACTAAGAAATTATGTCTTCTCAAAATAACATGGCCAAAGAAAGTTATCCCTACAAAATCATATAGTTTGGCTATGCTCTATCTTCACCACACAAAATATTTAAATCATGCACAACCCCGATGACAAGCCAAGCAATTGTTTCAAACTTTTGATGTTCTCAAACTTTTTCAATCTTCACGCAATACATGAGCGTGAGCCATGGACATAGCACTATATGTGGAATAGAATGGTGGTTGTGGAGAAGATAAAAAAGGAGAAGATAGTCTCACATCAACCAGGCGTATCAACGGGCTATGGAGATTCCCATCTATAGATATCAATGTGAGTGAGTAGGGATTGCCATGCAACGGATGCACTAGAGCTATAAGTATATGAAAGCTCAACAAGAGAAACTAAGTAGGTGTGCATCCAACTCGCTTGCTCACGAAGACCTAGGGCATTTTGAGGAAGCCCATCATTGGAATATACAAGCCAAGTTCTATAATGAAAAATTCCCACTAGTATATGAAAGTGATATAATAGGAGACTCTCTATTATGAAGATCATGGTGCTACTTTGAAGCACAAGTGTGGTAAAAGGATAGTAGCATTGTCCCTTCTCTCTTTTCTCTCATTTTTTTTCTTTGGGCCTTTTATCTTTTTTATGGCCTCTTTTTTTATTCTCCTTTTTTTTCGTCCGGAGTCTCATCCCGACTTGTGGGGGAATCATAGTCTCCATCATACTTTCCTCACTTGGGACAATGCTCTAGTAATGATGATCATCACACTTTTATTTACTTTACAACTCAAGAATTACAACTCAAAATTTAGAACAAAATATGACTCTATGTGAATGCCTCCGGCGGTGTACCGGGATATGCAATGAATCAAGAGTGACATGTATGAAAGAATTATGAATGGTGGCTTTGCCACAAATACGATGTCAACTACATGATCATGCAAAGCAATATGACAATGATGGAGCGTGTCACAGTAAACGGAACGGTGGTAAGTTGCATGGCAGTATATCTCGGAATGGCTATGGAAATGCCATGATAGGTAGGTATGGTGGCTGTTTTGTGGAAGGTATATGGTGGGTGTATGATACCGGCGAAAAGTGCACGGTATTAGAGAGGCTAGCAATAGTGGAAGGAAGAAAGTGTGTATAATCCATGGACTCAACATTAGTCATAAAGAACTGATATACTTGTTGCAAAAATCTACAAGTTATCAAAGCAAAGTATTACGCGCATGCTCCTAGGGGGATAGATTGGTAGGAAAAGACCATCGCTCGTCCCCGACCGCCACTCATAAGGAAGACAATAAATAAATAAATCATGCTCCGACTTCATCACATAACGGTTCACCATACGTGCATGCTACGGGAATCACAAACTTTAACACAAGTATTTCTCAAATTCGTAACCACTCAACTAGCATGACTCTAATATCACCATCTTCACATTTCAAAACAATTATCAAGCATCAAACTTCTCATAGTATTCAACACACTCATAAGAATTTTTTTACTAATCTTGGATGCCTATCATAATTAAAGCAAAATACCATGCTGTTTTGTAGGACTCTCAAAATAAAATAAGTGAAGCATGAGAGAACAATAGTTTCTATAAAACAAATCCACCACCGTGCTCTAAAAAATATAAGTGAAGCACTAGAGCAAAAACTATATAGCTCAAAAGATATAAGTGAAGCACATAGAGTATTCTAATAAATTCCGAATCATGTGTGTCTCTCTCAAAAGGTGTATACAGCAAGGATGATTGTGGTAAACTAAAAAGCAAAGACTCAAATCATACAAGACGCTCCAAGCAAAAAACATATCATGTGGTGAATAAAAATATATCTCCAAGTAAAGTTACCGATGGACGAAGACGAAAAAGGGGATGCCTTCGGGGCATCCCCAAGCTTTGGATTTTTGGTGTACTTAGATTACCTTGGGGTGCCATGAGAATCCCCAAGCTTAGGCTCTTGCCACTCCTTGTTCCATAATCCATCAAATCTTTTACCCAAAACTTGAAAACTTCACAACACAAAACTCAACAGAAAATCTCGTGAGCTCCATTAGCGAAAGAAAACAAAACACCACTTCAAGGTACTGTATTGAACTCATTCTTTATTTATATTGGTGTTAAACCTAATGTATTCCAACTTTTTTATGGTTTATAAACTATTTTACTAGCCATAGATTCATCAAAATAAGCAAACAACACACGAAAAACAGAATCTGTCAAAAACATAACAGTCTGTGGTAATCTGCAACTAACGCAAACTTCTGGAACTCAAAAAATTCTACCAAAATAGGACGACCTAGATAATTTTATTATTGGTCTACTGCAATTTAAATCAGTATTTTATCACGTTCTGGTGATTTTAAACAATTTTTTTCGTGAACAGAAAGTTTCTGGAATTTTCAGCAAGATCAAATAACTATCATCCAAGAAGATCCTATAGGTTTAACTTGGCACAAACACTAATTAAAACATAAAAACAAATCTAACCAGAGGGTAGAACAAATATTTATTCCTAAACAGAAGCAAAAAGCAAAAAACTAAAATAAAATTGGGTTGCCTCCCAACAAGTGCTATCGTTTAACGCCCCTAGCTAGGCATAAAAGCAAGGATAGATCTAGGTATTGCCATAAAAATAGGATAGATCACGAAAAATCATTTCATATTTTCTACGTTCAGCAGAAAGTTTTCTTTGAGGCAAGAAAAAGTAATCAAAAGGGCTAAATTTAATGGAGAAGTCCCCAAGATCAATTTTGGGAGGTATAGGTTCCTCCTTCGGCCCTTCGTATTGCACACCCAATTCATCATTATAAGCATTCTTCTGACAGAACTTCGTGAGCCTATACTCGAGAGAATATCCTAGCACATTATTTCAAATAGCAAAATCATTATTAGGTTCGAAAATTCTATCAACTAGAACATTGGTAGGAACCCTTTTCCTAAGGTTTTCATTAAAAGCAACATAGTCTAGAGATTGAAAACGCATTATTTCTTCTTGATCAAAGAGGATTGCTTCTATGGGAGGACGGCCAGCGTCCACCCTATAGTGCACAAAGATTTCTTTGGCCTCTTTTATTGTAAATCTGAACTCATGAGCCAAAAAGATAGTAGCGTCATGCTTAACAGAAGAATGCTCAATATTAGAAAATTCTAGGAAAATCCTTTGTATGCAAGGATGCATGTGCATAAATTGCCTTTCAAGTTCAACTACAAGCATGGCGATAGCGTCCGCGAGACTACTAGTTCAATGAAGAATAGAACTACCCATAGAAGGCAAAGCACCGGCACAAGTAAACAAATCTTGGATAACTCCTTTTCCAATAATATTACCACTACGGATTCGGAATTTTTTTTGTATGTAAGATAGGGGGTTCTTCAGCAGGAGCATCAGAATTGTCCATGTTATTATTATTGTCCATATCGACAATGATTTACCCAATTTCAGACATAACGGCAGAAAGTGCGAGGAGCAAAAGAAAGAGGGAGGCGAATAGAAAAGAGAGGGCGAATAAAACGGCAAGGGTGAAGTGGGGGAGGGGAAAACGAGAGACAAATGACGAATAATGTAATGCGAGGGATAAGAGTTTGTGATGGGTACTTGGTATGTCTTGAATTGACTTGGCACGAATCTCCCCAGCAACGGCGCCAGAAATCCTTTTGCTACCTTTTGAGCACTGCGTTGGTTTTCCCTTGAAGAGGAAAGGGGGATGCAGTAAAGTAGCGTAATTATTTCCCTAAGTTTTTGAGAACCAAGGTATCAATCCAGTAGGAGATCACGCACAAGTCCCACACACCTACACAAACAAATAAGAACCTCGCAACCAACGTGATAAAGGGGTTGTCAATCCCTTCACGGTCACTTACGAGAGTGAGATCTGATAGATATGATAAGATAATATTTTTGGTATTTTTATGATAAAGATGCAAAGTAAAATAAACGGCAATAAAAATAACTAAGTGTTGGAAGATTAATATGATGGAAAATAGACCCGGGGGCCATAGGTTTCACTAATGGCTTCTCTCAAGAGCATAAGTATTACGGTGGGTAAACGAATTACTGTCGAGCAATTGATAGAATTGAGGATAGTTATGAGAATATCTAGGTATGATCATGTATATAGGCATCACGTCCGCGACAAGTAGATCGAAACGATTCTGCGTCTACTACTATTACTCCACACATCGACCGCTATCCAGCATGCATCTAGAGTATTAAGTTCATAAGAATAGAGTAATGCTTTAAGTAAGATGACATGATGTAGAGGGATAAACTCATGCAATATGATATAAACCCCATCTTTTTATCCTCGATGGCAACAATACAATACGTGCCTTATCGCCTCGCTATCACCGGGAAAGGACACGCAAGATTGAACCCAAAGCTAAGCACTTCTCCCATTGCAAGAAAGATCAATCTAGTAGGCCAAACCAAACTGATAATTCGAAGAGACTTGCAAAGATAACCAATCATACATAAAAGAATTCAGAGGAGATTCAAATATTGTTCATAGATAATCTTGATCATAAACCCACAATTCATCGGATCTCGAAAAACACAACGCAACAGAAGATTACATAGAATAGATCTCCAAGAAGATCGAGGAGAACATTGTATTGAGATCCAAAGAGAGAGAAGAAGCCATCTAGCTAATAACTATGGACCCGAAGGTCTGAGGTAAACTACTCACACATCATCGGAGAGGCTATGGCGTTGATGTAGAAGCCCTCCGTGATCAATGCCCCCTCCAGTGGAGCACCGGAAAAGGCCCCAAGATGGGATCTCACGGGTATAGAAGATTGCAGCGGTGGAAATAGGGTTTTTGCTCCGTATCTGATGTTTCCAGGATATATGGGTATATATAGGAGGAAGAAGTACGTCGATGGAGCAACATGGGCCCCACGAGGGTGGAGGGCGCGCCTAGGGGGGGGGGGGGGGTGGGTAGGCGCGCCCCCCTGCCTCGTGCTCTCCTTGTTGATTGCTTTACGTAGACTCCAAGTCCTCTGGATCACGTTTGTTCCGAAAATCACGTTCCCGAAGGTTTCATTCCGTTTGGACTCCGTTTGGTATCCTTTTCCTTCGAAACACTGAAATAGGCAAAAAAAAACAGCAATTCGGGCTGGGCCTCCGGTTAATAGGTTAGTCCCAAAAATAATATAAAAGTGTATAGTAAAGCCCATTAAACATCCAAAACAGAATATAATATATCATGGAACAATAAAAAAATTATAGATACGTTGGAGACGTATCAGTGCTCTTTTGATCTTGGGCGATCGTGTAAAATGTATTCCCATTTATCTCGTATCCTTTGTAAGTAAATACAGTCGAAGATGGTCCCCTGGACAACGAGTACATCTCATCACAAATAGTGTTGTCACCTTTGAGACGTGTTTCCAACCAACTGCTGAAAGTCCTGATGTGTTCACATGTAATCCAGTCGTCGCACTGCTCCGCGTGTTTGGAGCGCAGACTGTTCTTGTATTCATCGACATACGGGGTCACCAAGGTAGAGTTCTGTAGAATTGTGTAGTGTTCTTGAGACCAAGAATGCCCGTCCCTGCATATTATTGAGTCCCCTCCAAGCGTGCCTTTTCCAGTCAGTCTCCCCTCATACCGCGATTTAGGGAGACCTATCTTCTTAAGGCCAGGAATGAAGTCAACACAAAACCCAATGACATCCTCTGTCTGATAGCCCATGGAGATGCTTCCTTCGGCCTAGCGTGGTTCTGAGACATATTTCTTTAGGACTCCATGAACCTCTCAAAGGGGTACATATTGTGTAGAAATACGGGGCCCAGAATGACAATCTCGTCAACTAGATGAACTAGGACGTGTGTCATGATATTGAAGAAGGATGGTGGGAACACCAGCTCGAATGTGAAAAGACATTGCGCCACATCACTCCTTAGCCTTGGTATGATTTCTGGATCGATCACCTTCTGAGAGATTGCATTGAGGAATGAACATAGCTTCACAATGGCTAATCAGACGTTTTCCGGTAGAAGCCCCCTCAATGCAACTGGAAGCAGTTGCGTCATAATCACGTGGCAGTCATGAGACTTTAGGTTCTGGGACTTTTTCTCTGGCATATTTATTATTCCCTTTATATTTGACGAGAAGCCAGTCGGGACCTTCATACTAAGCAGACACTCAAAGAAGATTTCCTTCTCTTCTTTGGTAAGAGCGTAGCTGGAAGGACCTTCATACTGCTTTGGAGGCATGTCGTCTTTTTCGTGCAAACGTTGCAGGTACTCCCGTGCCTCAGCTGTATCTTTTGTCTTCCCATACACGCCCAAGAAGCCTAGCAGGTTCACGCAAAGGTTCTTCATCACGTGCATCACGTCTATCAAAGAGCGGACCACTAGGTCTTTCCAGTAGGGTAGGTCCCAAAATATAGATTTCTTCTTCCACATGGGTGCGCGTCCCTCAGCGTCATTCGGAACAGTTAGTCCGCCGGGACCCTTTCCAAAGATTACGTGTAAATCATTGGCCATAGCAAGTATGTGATCACCGGTACGCATGGCGGCCTTCCTCCGGTGATCTGCCTCGCCTTTGAAATGCTTGCCTTTCTTTCGACATTGATGGTTGGTCGGAAGAAATCGACGATGGCCCAGGTACACATTCTTCCTGCATTTTTCCAGGTATATACTTTCGGTGTCAGCTAAACAGTGCGTGCATGCGTGGTATCCCTTGTTTGTCTGTCCTGAAAGGTTACTGAGAGCGGGCCAATCATTGATGGTTACAAACATCAGCGCGTGCAGGTTAAATTCATCCTGTTTGTGCTCATCCCACACACGTACACCGTTTCCATTTCACAGCTGTAAAAGTTCTTCAACTAATGGCCTTACGTACACATCAATGTCGTTGCCGGGTTGCTTAGGGCCTTGGATGAGAACTGGCATCATAATGAACTTCCGCTTCATGCACATCCAAGGAGGAAGATTATACATACATAGAGTCACGGGCCAGGTGCTGTGATTGTTGCTCTGCTCCCCGAAAGGATTAATGCCATCCACGCTTAAACCAAACCATACGTTCCTTGGGTCACCTGCAAACTCAGCCCAATACTGTCTCTCGATTTTTCTCCACTGCGACCCGTCAGCGGGTGCTCTCCACTTCCCGTCTTTCTTACGGTTCTCACTGTGCCATCGCATCAACTTGGCATGCTCTTTTTCAGAACAGTCGTTTCAACCGTGGTATTATAGGAGCATACCACATCACCTTCGCAGGAACCCTCTTCTGCGGGCTCGCAAATCAACATCACCGGGGTCATCTCGTCGATCTTATATTGCAATGCACCGCATACCGGGCATGCGTTCAAATCCTTCTACGCACCGTGGTAGAGGATGCAGTCATTAGGACATGCATGTATCTTCTGCACCTCCAATCCTAGAGGGCATACGACCTTCTTTGCTGCGTACGTACTGTTGGGCAATTTGTTATCCTTTGGAAGCTTCTTCTTCAATAATTTCAGTAGCTTCTCAAATCCTTTGTTAGGCACAACATTCTCTGCCTTCCACTGCAGCAATTCCAGTACGGTACCGAGCTTTGTGTTGCCATCTTCGCAATTGGGGTACAGCCCTTTTTGTGATCCTCTAACATGCAATCGAATTTCAGCTTCTCCTTTTGACTTTCGCATTGCGTCCTTGCATCGACAATGACCCGGCGGAGATCATCATCATCGGGCACATCGTCTGGTTCCTCCTGATCTTCAGCAGCTTCCCCCGTTGCAGCATCATCGGGCACATCGTCTGGTTCCTCTTGATCTTCAGCAGCTTCCCCCCTTGCAGCATCACCGTATTCAGGGGGCACATAGTTGTCATCGTCCTCTTCTTCTTCACTGTCTTCCATCATAACCCCTATTTCTCCGTGCCCCGTCCAAACATTATAGTGTGGCATGAAACCCTTGTAAAGCAGGTGGGTGTGAAGGATTTTCCAGTCAGAGTAAGACTTTGTATTCCCACATTTAGGGCATGGACAACACATAAAACCATTCTGCTTGTTTGCCTCAGCCACTTCGAGAAAATTATGCACACCCTTAATGTACTCGGAGGTGTGTCTGTCACCGTACATCCATTGCCGGTTCATCTGTGTGCATTATATATAATTATGTGTGTCAAAAGTAAGAAAATTAGACAAGTATATATGTAAAGTAAGAATTTTTTTTCTTTCAGAAAGAAGATAAGAACAAGAGGCTCACCACGGTGGTGCCGGCGAAGAGATCGACGTGGGCAATCGACGACGGTGAAGACGGGAACGGGGCGTGACGGACCGCTAATATAAACCTAGACAAATCTCGGAAAAAATGAAGCTCGGTGGTCGAGCTTCGAGAGGAGAATGCTTAACTAGTGTGGCTCGGGCATTTCATCGAACACCTCATGTGCATGGGAGGTGAGCTAGAGCACTCAAATGCCCTCCCCTCGCCGGCCAGCAAAAAACAGAGCACTGTGGAGTGCTCTGCTGCGGCGATGGGGTATATATAGGCAACTCATTTGTCCGTGTTCGTGGCTGGAACCGGGAATAAATCTCCCCCTTCTGTCCCGGTTCGAGCCACGAACCGGGACCAATGGCTGTGGGCCAGGAGCGAGGCCCATTGGTCCCGGTTCGTGCCTAGAACCGGGACAAATGGGTCCACACGAACTGGAACCAATGCCCACGAGGCCCCGGCCGGCCCCCTGGGCTCACGAACCGGGACGAATTCTCCCCATGGGTCCCGGTTCGTGCAGAACCGGGACTAATGGGCTGGCCAGGCCGAACCAAAGCCCTGTTTTCTACTAGTGAAGGACAATACAAAGGACTCATGAATACATATGGAAATATCATCATCATATGATTGCCTCTAGGGCATATCTCCAACAAGCACAACGTGACATTGGCTAGATCGTGCTCATTGAGTTTAGGGGCTTGAGTCACATGGGTAAAAACTCTAGTTCTGACCTTCATATTTTCTTGAGTTGGGTCTAACCTTCATATTGTTGAACCTGCCACGATGATCCTTTGCTAAAGGTATTGCATTGAGTTTTCTTAGACTCTTCCCAGGATGAAAACCCATAATCGGATCCAGTGATGACAACACTTGAGCCTTATTTCTTTTTTGAAGGCATCCTTATTCGATCACCTATCCTTCTACCGGGGTTACCATCATTGATGGTTGTTGATGTTTTTTAACACAGTACAGACGTTGTTTGATGCAGTTATTTCGTTGGTCGTTTTTTCCTCATTCTTAATAATTTGGTTGTGTGTATGGTCGATTTTTTGAGTAGCTCTTGTGATCCTATTGATGCAGAGGTCATGTCTCTTAATACTAATATATTGTTTTTATCAAAAAAGTTGACTATAAGCATCTTTGACGCGGAGATAGGTGTAATGGGAAAAACGTTTATGTACAGTCCTGTGTAAAACTCGCTAATCTATGATTAAAAATCATGTCAAATCGTATCCCCTTTCACGATTTGGAATGGCAAATATCTAACCTTCCTCTGTAGAACGGAAAATTGGCCTTATTGGTTGATGATTTGGACGAGAGCACCTCATTGACCATTGTACCGCCAAGGAAAACTATTTCTCCAAGGAAAACTAGTTCTACACGAAAAGTAAGCGAGTATGGTTGAGTTCGAATAATCAGTTGTCACTTCAAATCTTGAACTCTGCCACCTACCCGTTTTCTCACTAACCATTGCAATCAAGTAGGGGACGATCATTCAAACCTTTGACATGTCAGGTTAGAGCTGGCCGGAATATTTTAATTAAAATACCCTTGATTAAGCAAGCTAATTAGCATGCCATGCACGCATGCATCCGGTGCTATTTCTTTAGTCCACACTACAATGGCCATGATGTTCATCCTAGCCGCGGTGCGTAGTTAAAATTACCCCAGCGCTCGCGTCGCTCCCTGGGGGGCGGCTCGGGCGACCTAGCCGCCGCACCCTCGTCGCGGGCAAGCCGGGGCGGCGGCCCCAGGCTCGGCGGCGGCGCTGTTTCCTCCTCTCCCTCGTCGGGAGAGTGGGGGACGGCGCTGAGGCTGGCCAGCTTCGATCTGGTGCGGCGCATCTGGTGGCGTGCGGCGTACCTGTGGGTTCGGCCGTGAGGACGGCGAGCGGTAGGCGTGTCAGATCTGGAGGTTTTGCCCCTCTCCCTTCCATGCATCCTTTTCCAGTCCCCGGATCGGTTTGGATCTTGCCGGATCCACTTCCGGTGTGTTCTGGTGGAGCAGATCGGTGTCCGGGGGAAACCTTGGCTGCCTTAGGCTGAGCGGCAGCGGCGACGCCGATTTTTGGCGCCGCTTTCCTCCTTGGGGGCGTTGCTGAGGGCACCATCTCTCCTCTCCAACCCATGTCCGGGTGAAAGCCCAAGATCCAATGCGGATCGGGCGTCGGCGCCCTTGGCACCGTGAACCTTTGCCGGAGGCGACGCCAAGGACATTGGGATCGGATGGAAGGGTCTGCAGGTGAGGGTGGGGTGTGTTGCCTCCTTCGGTGGAGCCGTGTTTCGTTCTACATATTCTTGGCGGCGGCTCTTGGCGGCATGGAGCAGCGGAGGCTTGGCGCCGATGTGTGGTGACGGACACGCAGGAGGTCGACGCTGTCTGGCGTCGTGGTGGCGTCGGCGGCAGCGAGACCGGCAAGGCCGTTATAACAAGACAGCTCAAGATGGATATGTGGTAGGTGGTTGTGGCGGCCTCATACCCGGCGGGCGGCCTGGTTGAGGAGCACGCCAGACTGGTGGGTGCCCATACGGCGGCGCCCGTGTTGGGACCTCGGTCTTAGATGTTAGGTCCGGCTGCGAGGCCTGTTTGGTATTAGGCCTGACCATCGGCGCCCCTTCATCAGTTAGATAGGAGTAGCGGCAGAGGTTGCGAAGATGGTGGCTTTGATCTTACTGTTGTACGACTTTGTAAGGTTTTGTGCTAATAATTAATAAAGTGGCCGTATGCATCGACCAGATGCAGAGGCCAGGGGTATTCCTCCTTTTCGAAAAAAAACACTACAATGGCCATCTTTGTGAGCCTTGCTAGCTACACGCAGGCATTGAGAAGCTTTCCAAGTTTACCTGACTCCCACGCATATGCAAGTAGCCGCCTGTCTCCTCCTTCTTCTCCACAAAAGCTAGGGTTTTTGCCTCCCGCCGCCGCCGCCGTAGGTCCGCCTCCTCTCCGATGGCCTTAGGGTCATGGGGGCGCAGTGGATCTCGGCAAGGGTCGGCGGGAGGGCTCCGTTTTTAATCGTTTCTTTCAGTTCTGCTAGGGTTTGTGTCCTGCTCAGGAAGACGAGACGGCGGCGGCTCCCTGAAGATGGAATAAAGGTCTCCCCGCCTAGCCCCCGTTCCGGCAATGCGTCTAGCATCGTCGGTGGGCGTGTGGAGGTGTGTCTCCGGCGGATCTATCTTTGGTGGATTTGCTCGGATCTCGTCGTTGTTCGTCTACGTTCGTGTGTCTTCGGATTGGATTTTTCTGATCTACGTTATTCTTCATCTGCGGCGGTTGCTGTTCTGGTGCGCTGGTCCTACGGGGCCTTAGCACGACGACTTCTCGACTGTCTACTACAACAAGTTGTGCCCGACTCCGGCGATGGAGGGGCGATGACGGCGGCGCGCCTTCGGCTCGCTTCAGTGCTGGTAGTTGTCGCTAGGTGGTCTACGGATCTGGATGTAATTTCTATTATTTCTGGTATTCGTTGTACTGTCATGATTGAAGATGAATAGATCGGAAATTTTCTCGTAAAAAAAAATAGGAGCATTTACGATGTTTTGTTTTTGTTTTTTTTTTGTTTGCAAGGTCCCACGGTCAGCTTGGATAACGAGTTGTCTCTTTCGCTGGCCCCACGCGCTTCACTTGTCTAAAGAACATCCCGATTAGACAGAATATTCATGAAAAAGTATTATGGATCATTGAACAGGTCAAGAAACAAGTTACTATGTTTCTATGGAAATACAAGCATTATACAAATAGAAATACGAAATGTCTATGCAGTTGGTATACAAGTAGAATCTACTTTTGTTAGTTCCAATAAAAGGAATCTACTTTTGTTGGTTCTTCCTTTACAAATTCACAAGATCTGCATGAATCTCTATGCAAAATTGAGTGGCTCATAAATCTACTCTGAGTATTAAAAATAGTCACTAGCTTTAGCAAAACCGTCGAATCATCAAAGCTCTCTCCTTTTTGTTCGAATTAAGGAGCACCCGCTCCCAATTTTATTCGATTTTTTTTCAAAACTATAACTTTTTGTGCAGCAAATTCGGAAACTATAGCAGTAAACGCGAAAAAAATCAAAACTATGACCCCATCGGCCTCGCGCTGGTCGAAGAGGTTGTTTTCGGCCCGGGTTTGGCCGAAAAGGACTTTTCGTCCAGGCTTTGACCGAAGTAGGGCTCGGCTGGGCCGAAGAGGTGGTGTTGGTGGCGGGCAGGCCGAAAATCGTAGCTTCGGCCCACGCGAGGCCGAAGTGGGCTCTTTTCGGCCAGCGGGCGGCCGAAGAGCTCTTCGGCCAAGAGTTGACCGAAGAGTTCGGGATAAGGCTCGCCAGCTGTCTCCTTCCTCGGCTGCTCGCACTGCTTCCTCTCTCTCTCTCGTTCTTCTTTGTAACCTCACAAGCCAGCGATCTCCACCACTTTGCACCCATTTTCACATCCAAGACACAGAATAGATAGATCATACCATTCTCCAACAGCCTACGGTGTTTTTTTGGGTATGGGATAGTTTTTTCTGCGTTTGGAGGGAGGAGCCATGGTGGGGTGGAGAAGGTGTGGTTGGGAAGGAGGTGGTGGTGAGGAGGAGCAGCTGCTGTGGACGAGGAGGTCCGGCTTGGGGGGTGACCGGAGTTGAGCCTCCGGTCGTCGAGGGGGCGGCGCTGCCGTTGTCTTGTGGTGCAAGTACTCCGCGAGGTGGCCGGTGCCGCTGAGTGAAAGAGAGGAGCAAGAAGCTAGGGACACACGCTTCGAAGGTATAACCATGCCATCACAAATTTTCTCTGAATTGTATATTTTAATTAGTTTAGATAAGTCATATTGTGAAGTGCAGTGTTAATATATTTGTGGAGGCATTTTAGTGCATAGTTAGTGTAACGGGTAATATTAGTCTTTGTTGTGATTAATGAGAGGATGACAATGTCTGACAGGTGAAAATGTCTCGAATCAAGAATCTGACTGTTTACTACGGCTACTGGTAATGTTCGATATAATGAGTTGGGGTTGATCTTAGCGAGTTTAAAATGGCGTCATGACACTAGCTGACCCAGATAGATCGGACATTAGGCAGGTTGAAGTCTTGGTTGACAACTAGTTTCGATGCGGATCTGAAGTATGTTCTCATCAAGATTCATGCATTGTGGACCAAATCTGTCAAAATGTCAAGTGGGAGTTGATGCGGTAGATAGGAGCCAGCATTGGTTGTCCTGTTAAGACGCTGCCGAGACCGAAGAATCCACCCATATGCACTTGTGCAACCTGTGCTAAAGGAGGAGAATACCGTACAACTCCACGGGGTATGAACCCGCCAAGGCAAAGTGAAGTGGCTAACGAGATTGTTTTATCCGGTCACAGCCACAAGATGTGGATGCTAGCCAACCCGAGAAAGAGTCGACTCGTGCCACACAATGTTTGTGGTCCCGACATCTTTGGCGAGTAGCGGTCGATAATATTAGCTGGTTCGGTTTTCTTGATGGGGATGAGGAAGGGATGAAATCAGAGGGTGATGGAGGAAGAGGACGAGGATGGATTGGTGGAGGAACTGGATTCTGAAAATTCGAGGATGAAGTTGAGGTACCGATTCTTTCGCATGGGAGCAGGACATATCCACCGCCTTACGGTGAACGATGGCCATGAGACTACATGGCAGATAATCTGAACCAAGTACAAATAGGGGCTATGTTTGATACAAAGAAAAAATTGAAGTATGCGGTGATAAAGTGGGCTATGTCTACGCAGAGGGTTTTCAAGACACACATATCAAGTCCAACAAACTATACCGTGAAATGTGTTGAAATAGGTTGTCCAGGAAGGTGCACGGCACGCGTCAAGTATGACATCCACCGGGTTGTCACCATTGTCATCCCACATAATTGTGTGAGGAAGAACCTGCGGTGAAGCATCCGAACCTGACTTCAAGTCTCATTGCGCAACTCATGTATACCGAGATAGTAGAGAAGAAAGATATGGAAGCAAAACACATCCAGACAGCAAGTGAAGGTCGATGGAATTATGTCATTCCTTATGGGAAGGCTTGGAGGGCTAAGCGAAGGCTATGGAGGAAAGGTTTGGGACGTTCTTGACTCATATGATAATGTTGTCCGCCTCTGGGCATCTCAAGGAGAGGAATCCGGCACTTATGTGAACGTACAACACATGAGGTTGCTGAGTATACCAGATTTCAAGGTGTTGAAACGAGTGTTCTTCTATTTTGGTATGTGCATCAAGCTTTCCGCATTGTCCTCTGTTATGTTTGTGGATGGTACATTCTGACCGGTCAAGATAGAGGGCAAATCCTGACTGCTATTGGTGTGGACGGAACAATCAAATCATCCCACTTGCCATGGCATTTGTGGAGGGTGAGAACTTTTTCAGCTGGGTATGGTTCTTCCGCCAAGTGAAAATTGCCATCGTGAAGGACCGACCAAACGTGTGTGTCATTCATGACAGACATGCTGGTATATTGAAGGTCGTGAAGACACTTCGTAATCCAACAGATGACGAACCAACACCTTGGAGGGACTTGCAGAGCCGGTGGTGCATGCGCCATCTTGGGGCTAATTTTTTCTCACAGTTCAAGAACAAGCGGTTGATGAACTTGTTCAAAAAATTATGCAAGCAGAGCCAGCAGCGCAAATACGGATTTATTTGGTCAAAACTAGATGAGTTTACTAAGAAGCAGGTCCGTGCGAGAAAGAAAATGGAACAAGATCAAGTTAAATTAGCAGCACTCATCGCGGAGCTAGAGGAGCCAGTAGGTCTTTGTGACTTGCCAGCAATTGACCCTCCTAATACTACGAGAAAGAAGGGAAGGGCAATAAAGAATTTTTCTGAGTGGATAGAGAAAGAGCCTCCAGTGAATTGGTCTTTGCTGCATGACACACATGGAGCTAGGTATGGCCACATGACAACCAATCTTGCAGAGGTGTATAACTTTGTCTTTGAGAGGGAATAGAGCATTGCCACTCACAGCTATTGTGGAGGCTGTATTCCATGGCACTTTGAGATATTTCAGAGAAAGGCACGAGTTAGCAAAGAAGCATATTGAAGATAATCGAACACACCTTATTGTAGCCGTGTCATGGAATACATGGCAAAGAAGATAGAGAAAGCAAAGAAGCACACCGTCGGACTCATAGGGAATCAAGAAAGGAGGTATGAGGTTCAGCTTCCTACCGATGGTTTTGGTTCTGGAAATGAGGTGAAGACACACGAGGTAAAAATTGGAACGGAATTTTATCCAACGTGTGAGTGTACATGCAACAAACCGAAGTTGTTGCACCTACCTTGCTATCATGTGTTGGCTGCCTGTGGCCAGATTGAGTTGGATGCTATCTCCTTCGTGTCCCCATACTATTTAAAAGAGGCAGTGCTCAATACCTGGACAGGCGAGATGACAGGGTTTAGAGTCGTCGGCAATTTCAACAAGGTAAACGACGGTGAGAGAGTATACATCCCGCATCCAGACCTTCGGCGAACAAGTAGGGGCAGACGGAAGGCCCGTCGCATCCGGAACAATATGGACCAGTCTGAAGCTGGTGGAGCAACCAGGCAATGTTTGTTATGCGCGGCTTATGGGCATAGGATGAAATATTGTCCCGACCTGAACAAAGATGGTGCTTCCGCATCGACGAGTGCTTCCACATCAACGGCTGCGACAACAAGAGCAAGAGGAGGACTTAGCTGGGGCTTATGTGCCTGCTATCGGCGACTTACCTACTATGGGATCTGTTTGGGCACGGCGAGAGGTACTTTTATATTAAGTAACAATTAATTCAATTATTTCTTGCCATTCAATAGTATTACTAATGCTTATTTGTTGTCATGCACAGAGACAGTTTGCGCATAGTCAGGTTAGGGGATGCTACCCGTCCTTCACAGCGCAGTTTGATAGTTTGCATGAGGATCAAGTTATCTGGGAGCCATACTCGGCCGAGGCTATATCATCGAGGTACCCAGTTGGGATTTCTGGATTGTGCACTAGAGATCGGCTTTTTTGGATGACCAAGGCCAAGTTGGTGTTCGATGTGACGGTTGAGGAGATGTCTCTTCATAGGGTGATGAGACAGTTCGGTCTATATCTAGAGCCTGAGATTCCAGATATTCCACACTTGCCAGACCACGTGCACAAACTATTTTAGTTGTCAGCTATACATTCATAATATAACTAATCATGTATCGCGCATGTCAATATCAGGGACAGTCGCCTAGGAGGAAACAAGTCCATGGCTTACTGGCTTAAGAGCATTACCCCTTACGTTGATGAATGGACTACCGCTGCGACAAATACCAGGATGAGGTTCGGCCTTTAAGCGAAATGTTCGGGTTGTATCTGCAGCGTTA
Organism: Aegilops longissima; assembly: GCA_021605205.1. Classification (NCBI taxonomy): domain Eukaryota; kingdom Viridiplantae; phylum Streptophyta; class Magnoliopsida; order Poales; family Poaceae; genus Aegilops; species Aegilops longissima. Next base: position 486,514,075 of record CM038676.1, on the reverse strand, counting down.
CGGCATACAACAAGGATCTACTTGGTTCCATCAGCTGCTCTGATCAGATCAAAGCCCCTCTCACCAGCGATATGTACCCAACTGCCTCTGTTAGGGAACCGGACACCACGCGGTAAATGCCTTGGTTCTTATATGTTGAGTCTTTTGTTAATCTGGACATATTCGCTTGGGTGTCTATTCGTGGTGTCTATCATACAACGAGGATATAATTGGTTAACTCTTCATCTACTGTGGTGACTTGACAAGACTGGTAGCGAGAGGAGGTTTCCGCTTTAATGCGGCGCTTTCGAGGGGAGAAACTATCCCACCGCGAGAGGGCGTCTCATGGTTGAGGCGTCTTGATGACAAGCTACGCGGATTTACGCAGCTATTACGTGTAGACGGTCTTCGGATGTTGCACTTCCTCCTCCGGCACATCGTCCGCCACGTCCCTCATACAGCATTCGTAACCACGACCCTCATGCACCGCTCACAACCACGACCTTACATGCACCGTGCGAACCTCATCCTTCACAGCCGGGAGCTCTTCACGGCATGAGCCACCTCCTTCACAGCCAGGAGCTCTTCTGGCATGAGCCACCTCCTTCACAGCCGGGGAGCGCATCGGCATCAGCAGATGGAACTAGGTAACCCTACTCACTACATTCTTTTCAACAGAGTAGTAATCGCTCATGCATTTGTATCAATTTTACATGTTTTACTTATCAGCAGCGGCAACCATCGCAACTGCTCATGCATTCAGAGCAGTCACCCATCCTTAGTGGTGGTGCTGATTACTTTGAGGGCGACCGCGAGGATGATGACCATGCTACAAACATTTATGGCTTCTCGCAGACAGTGTTTCACACTCTACCACCACCACCGACGCAGGAGACACAGACCGATGACACGAGGTTAACTATGGTCGTGGTTATCGCGAGCCTCGCCCACCGCCTCGGCGCTTATCGCCTTCGGTCCTCGCCGAGGAAGACCAGACTCGTCGCCCCCCAGTGATATGCTTATCTATCTATGTATGACTCATTATCTATGTTAGTTTCAGACTATTCGCATCTGCGTCAAGATTTATGTATGAGACATGCTTCATGTATGTGTTACTATCGCACTTCCTTCTATCGATCGGAGACATATATTATTTTATGTATGAGAGACATATTACTATTAATTAGCATTCTTATTCCAGTTACATTTCCAAATAGATTACAACCGATAATTAAGATACAAGTACATCTGAATTAAACAGTGCGGCTGAACTTGTGCAATACATCTTACATACTACAAAATGAAATTCAGATAGAACATAATGCCCTACAATAATAAAATACAAACTAATAATGCAAATACATCTGAATGAAACGGTACAACTGGAATACATCTTACATACTACATGAAGTCATCATCGTCATCCTCCGTTGATGCAGCCCTCTTGCCCTTGACGATGCGGTCCTCTTGCCCTCCGTCGATGCAGAACTCTTGCCCTTGCTGGATGCGAACTCTTGCCCTTCGAGGATGCGAAGTCTTGCCTTTGGACGATGCGAGAACTCTTGCCCTTCGATGATGCGAGAACCCGGAAGCGGCGGCATGAAGATATCTTCGTCGTCCTCGCTCTCCTCAGTCCATAAAATGTATTCTTTGCTGCAGTCCTTCTGAAAGTTTCACTCTTCGGCTCCACTACCTTCTTCCACCTTTCATGCAACCTAAGAAGTTCTTGACGTACCTCCTCATAGGTCCTTTCAGGCCACCCAAACCTACGAAATTGGTGAGCCAAGTCATTCATTATGGTGTCACTACCGGTGAGTTCGTCCCATGGAACTATCCTATTGTCCATCCTGAAATCGGTAACTAGACTCGAAGAGTGCTGCTCATCCCGTGGTGAAAACTACGATCGAATGGATAATGGGACATCTCGACTACACTTCACTGGAATGCTTATCCACCTTCGCTCAAGGGGTTTTATAGATACTGAGGAGAAAATGGCGGAAAGAATAAGCTGCGGTATGGTGGGAAAGGGTTGGCGGGGAAATAAGGCGGGAAGGGATTGGCGGGAAACGGGTGGCGGGAACATATGGCGGGAAGGGGTTGGCGGGAAACGGGTGGCGGGAAGGGGTGGCGGGAACATATGGCGGGAAGGGGTGGCGGGAACATTTGGCGGGAACATATGGCGGGAAGGGGTTGGCGGGAAACGGGTGGCGGGAAGGGATGGCGGGAACATATGGCGGGAAGGGGTGGCGGGAACATTTCAGCATGAGCCATGCAACTTCGGCCTACATGAGACCGAAGTAGTACTTTTCGGCCTAGACTTGACCAAAAAGTCTATTTCGGCCTACAGTTGACCAAAATGTAACTTTTCGGCCTGGTGCCCCACTCTTCGGCCAAGTGATGGCCGAAAACCCTACTTCGGCCTAACTGTGGCCGAAAACTACTACTTCGGCCAGAAGATGGCCGACGGGCTACTAGTTTTGGTTTTTTTGCATTACGTTCTATAGTTTCCGAAAATGCTATAAAATATATCATAGTTTTGAAAAAAAATCATTTTATTCATCATAAAACTGATAATACATCAGGAGTGAGGTGACCCAAAGGATCGACCAAGTTCAAGTTATAACAGGGCCTGATAAGTTCAGAGGCCAAGAAACAAACACTAAAACCTCACCAAAGCTCACCCTTACCATCCACAAAGTTCACTAGAGTGACTTTCAATAATTTGTTAAATAAAACAACGACTTTCAATAGAAATAAATACTTCCTCCGTCCCAAAATAGGTGTCTCAACTTTAATATTTTGTACTAAAGTTAGTACAAAGCTGAAACACTTATTTTGGAACCAATGGAGTACAAAGCTTGTACTAGAAACCAAATGGCAATAGAAAGCTACCTGAAATACTTGCACTAACTTGTACTCTCCTTTCGGAAAATGAAAATAGCCCCTGGCCTCTGCATCCGCAGATGACTTCTACTACTATGAGTGCTCTCATATTAGTAGGGAAGTTCAATATCCAAGTGCACGGTAGGTTCATGTTAGAGAGAGCATTAGGTGATATAGAAGCTCTGGTGCTCCTGTAATATGGGCTCAGATCTAAGAGCATTTACAGCAACACATAGCAAATCCAGGCCCTGAAACGTCAGCGAACGCGCCCGAGCACATCCACGGGCACACATCATATTTTTCGCTTTCACACCTGTGTCCCTTATATCCGAAATCTCAAAACCATGCAACACTACGTAAACACATGATCAACAGACAGTTCATTGGATCAACATTTCATCACCGAACAAAAGGAGCACAATTCATAGGAGTTCAACGGCGAACAATGCAAATCGATACTACAGAGTACTTAAAACATAGATAACATATAAACAGAACGGAGAAGGGCGGAGGAAATCACCATTTCCTCGCCGACCCTTCCTCTTCCGGTCGTCGGCGCGGCTGTGCCCCTCCTCCATGTAGGCGTCGGCGTGCGGAGGTGCGACGTCGTCAGAGCTGGAGGTGGAGCCGTCCGTCAGATCAGAGTTGGAGTTGCACCTTTTGCTCGACAGCCTGCGGAGCAGGCGGTCTTTCTCCTTCGCATGGCGGGCCTTCTTCTTCTTCGCCGCTGCGTCCTTGTTTGCCTCACGCTTCGACAAGTTGATGGCGAGTCGGAGCGCCTTGGCCTTCTTGCGGCGAAGGTACGGCGCATCCGTCTCCGCCGTCGTGAGAGGGCGGCGGAGGACTGACGCGAGGAGCGCGGCCTCGAGATCGACTAGCGCGCTCGCGCGGACATCGCCTTTCCTGCCGCTGCCCTATCCCTCGCCCGCTGCCGCTCGCGCCGGGCTGCACGTGCCTCGAACTCGGGTGTCCTCATGCGCTCCAGCCCCGACGCGGGCACGAGGACCCAGCGGTGGCCGGGTACCACTTCCGGACCAGAGTGTGGTGGAGGTGGGCAGCATACCTGAAGGAGCGGAGCGGAGCAGCCGAAGCTATGCGCCAGGCGGGAAGGGCTGCGGACGTCGCCGATGCAGCGTCGATGGGCGCCAAGCGCTGACGAAGTAGATCAGCCGCTGCCGGATCCGCCTTGGTCGAGCAGCAAACGCTACAACGCGATGCGAAGGGCAACCTCCTCCATATCATCGGGCTCTACTTCACGCAACAGGCTCGCCTAGTCATGATTGGAGCCGGATTCCCCACCGGAGGCAACGCTGCTTCGGTCGTCGGCCATCGAATGGGTTCGAAGGTGATCGAATGTGGAGTGGACAGAGAGGGGAGTGAAGTGGAGTTCAGATTGACCGGTGTCTAGCGTTTTCTAGATGGGGATATTTGTGGGGCACGGGTGGGCCAGGTTGGGCCAAGCCTACGTGACGGACGCGCCCGGGGCACCTCATATTCGCCCCATATTTAGCTGGATATGAGGGGCGCTGGACGTCCCGGGCGTTTGAGGACGGTTTAAGACGCCCGCCTGGGTCGGTTTTTCACGACCGATCAGTGACTGGACCGTCCGCCCGGGCGTTTGGATGCGGTTTGGGGTGCCCGACTGTAGATGACCTTAGGGTCACAGCCTAGCTTCAAGACTTGCGCGTAAATTTGAGATTTATGCAGGGCCTTTTTGCAAAGTTGCGTGAGCCCTGCCCACATCCATTGAATCTCAGATCCAACAACTCGTGAGAGCCCATATCACGGGAGCACCAGAGCCCCCGTATCACCTGATACTCTCCCGTTCATGTTAATTACAAATGCACAACTAACCACCCCATGCATATTTTGCCAATGAGCGTGGATGAACAAAACAGCAACTTGTCTCATCACCCAACCAATAAGGCAATAATCCTACCGTGAAAGCATCCTCAAACCGGCGTCGATCTGCATGTCGCCATGTCATCACTGTTGCCGTGCCACGCCCACGCGTAGTCACGTCATATGGAAGATGGCGACCGGTGCAGGCTGCCAGGTTAGTTAAATCCAGAACTGAATCAGCACCAATTAACTACAAGACTCTTATAATTATGGAAAGGGAAATTCGAACACGGATGAGACTGACCGAGTCCTCTCTCCCCACCACACACAACGAACTCCCCACTCTCGCTAAGTTTTTGCACCACAACATGAGAAAATTCTCCACGATTGAGCACCGCGACGCCTCCCTCGCGCCCTGCTATATAACCTCCCGCACCACGGACGTACACCATACAGGCGTTCCCACTCCATTCGAGCTCAGCCATCAAGATCAGTTGCGCAACGCGAAGGGAGATCAAACCAATCGGACGTGCGCCATGGGCGAGCTGCCTCCCGGGTACCGCTTCTACCCTACCGAGGAGGAGCTGGTGCGTTTCTACCTCCGCCACAAGCTCGACGGCAGCCGCCGCGCCGACATCGAGCGCGTCATCCCCGTCGTCGACGTCTGCTCCCTCGACCCATGGCATCTCCCAGGCACGTATACATGTCGATCATTCCAATGCTGCCATGGAATGCACTGCCATCTCATTACTAACTGACCGTGTATGTGCGTGCAGAGGTGCACCGGGGCGCCTGCGCCGGCCACGGGGAGCCGTGGTTCTACTTCTGCGCGCGGCAGGACCGGGAGGCGCGGGGCGGCCGGCCGAGCCGCACGACGCCGTCGGGGTACTGGAAGGCGGCGGGCACGCCAGGGTTGGTCTACTCCGCCGCCGGCCGGCCCGTCGGGACCAAGAAGACCATGGTGTTCTACCGCGGCCGCGCGCCGGCCGGGGCCAAGACCAAGTGGAAGATGAACGAGTACAGGGCCCTCGAGGAAGACGGTTCCGATGCCGATGGCGCCGCTCCGGCACCGAACCCTGTGTTCCAGGTAATTAACTATCTAAACGCGTTTTTGTTAGATTATACTCAGTGCTCCCAGACAACAATAAAAAAATAATGCATTGTTTGTGTCTGTTCGTAGGTGCGGAGCGAGTTCAGCTTGTGCCGGCTATACACAAGTTCAGGCAACATGCGGCAGTTCGACCGCCGGCCGTGCACTGCCTTCGCCGGAGGCAGCCGCGCGTCGTCGTCCGCTGCGCCTGCATGGCCGGATGAAGACGTTGAAGTGGGAAGGTGTCAGAAGAGGAAAAGGCATGCAGCTAACGTCAACACGCCGTCTAGCAACGCTTACCACCCCGTGCAGCAGCAGCAGGAGAAGCAGGGAGGCGCCGATGAGGAGCTCGTCGACGACATGACCGACTGGGCAGAGCTTTTGGCATGGATCTAAGAGATGGATGATGCAGCAGGGTAGGCTGCTGCCTAGTGGCATCAGGGTTACTCAGATACAATGCCCTCTCACTGGTATGCCGAACTTATATGATGGCCTTTTATGGGTTGCCGGTGGTGGTAAATAAGAGGATGAACTTCTTCAGATTAAGATTGCTCCAGATTACACTAGCAGGAAGATGATAAGAAAAAGAAATATCATCTTCTCAAATGGTCTGATGTGTGTAGGCCAAAAGACTTAGCAGGTTTGGGTATTCAAAACCTTGTTGTCATGAACGAGGTCTTATACTTTATAAATATTGCTGTAAAATCTACATTTTTTTGAGAATGTAAATCTACAATTCTGTGGGCCTTTGGCAAGAAATCTTAGCAAAAAATACCAAAGAAACCAATGCCTTGCTGGAATTAAAAATTATGTTTTCTCCTTGTGTAAATTCTCTGTGGGAAGTGGAAACAATGTTAGATTTTGGGAAGACTAGTGGCAATAATACAAATTTGAACACCTAATAAACTAAAATAGATACAAAACTCAAAAACCTATAATCATATAATGAAAACAAGTAATCAAAACCCTCATAATTAAAAATACATAATGTCTCTAAGCATTTGGTATAAAAACAGATTGTCGTTTTTCTGGTTCTTCTTTTTTCTACAAATTCACAAGATCTGCATGAATCTCTGTGCAAAATCCCATGGTACACAAGTTCATGCCAACTTATAAAAAATGTCGCTCCATCCTTACCAAAATCACCAAATCGTTTAAACAATCACTCCTTAAAATAGTCTCCGTATGCATACCTCTGCTGTTCCATCTTAGGCCTCCTTTGATTTGCAAGAATTTTATAAGAATTCTATATGACAGGATTTTCGAAGCAAAAATTCTTTTGGAGCCCTTTGGTTTGCTGGATAGAGACCAATCTTGTACATTAAAAAAAAAACATTGCACTAGACTCAATGAAAAAAAAATTATATCCTATGCATCAAATGAAATCTTTTTTCATATAGAAATTGAGATACATGTCATCTCACTTCCTATGATTTTCCTATTCGTATGATATTCTTGCCCCTATGAAGCATAGAAGGCCTCAAATCAAGGTGATTTTGAGTTGCACGCATGTATTTCACCTGCCAAGTCTGGCCAAATCAAAGCATATCCCCAAATCGACATCTGCAGAGTAACCACTAGATCCATGTTGCAAAGAAAACGAATGCGCCTAGATGATCCACATTGTCCCAACTGTAGCCAAAATGCTAAAGAAACTCTTACACGTCTGCTCTGGGACTGCAATTTTGCTCAAGATTGCTGGAATTTCTTGCTCCCCATGAAAAGGAGAGGTACATCTATCTATGAAGAAACTATGTTTTCCAATGAACAACTGCCCAAAGCTTTTGGCATGAAAATCACAATTCTAGGCTGCGAGAACATTGGCTTCAGAGAAATGGCAAGGTCTTCAGAGCTTTACAATCCTGTATCCAAAACTGGAGATCAGCTCTAAAAAATGATCTCAAGCTTGTTCAATTCAAAATCAAGGAGAAGCATGCAGATTTTTGTATTCACAGTCAGGGGCGGAGCTAGAGAGAAGATGACCAGGTGTCCTAGCAATATGATCACTCATATTTGTCATCTAAAGATGAGGTGTCACACACTATATTTTGCATCAAACTTACAAAGAAAACATCCTGCACCTAGTGTCCTGTGCACCCGAGTAGCTCAACTTGGGTACGCCCTTGTTCACAGTGGATAGACAATAATCTCTATCTTATGGAGTTCATACATAGAGCAGGAAGTAGATAATTCTGTTTTACCCCTTTGGACCTTTTTTGTTCCTCTCTTTTCTCCTCACCCATGTAGCATATTCTTTACAATTATATGAAAAATATACCTTAGAACAATTGTTCTAAGGCTCGAAAAAAAAATCTACATCTACATTATTTTCATGTTACTGTTTCCGTGCCACGCCCACGCGTAGTCAGTCATATGGAAGATGGTGACCGGTGTAGGCAGCCAGGCTAGTTAAATCCAAAACTGAATCAACACTCGTTAATTAAGACTCTTATATAAGTAAGTATAACTAAGAAAAGTGATATTTGAACACGGCTGAGACTGACCGAGTCCTTCCTCCCCACCGCACACCGCAAACTCCCCACTCTCTCTCGCTACGTTTTTCCACAGCAGCATGAGAAATTTCTCCCTCGCGCCGTCCTATATAACCCCACGCTCCACAGACGTAGACCACACACGCAGTTCCCATTCCATTCGAGCTCCACAATATCGACTGGATGTGTGCCATGGGCGAGCTGCCTCCCGGGTACCGCTTCTACCCTACGGAGGAGGAGCTGGTGCGCTTCTACCTCCGGCACATGCTCGACGGGCGCCGCCGCGGCGACATCGAGCGCGTCATCCCCGTCGCCGACGTCTGCTCCCTCGACCCCTGGCAGCTCCCAGGCACGAACCAAGATATACACATGTGTAATGCACTGCTATTAGCAGCGAGCTGCTATCATTGCTAACTGAATGTGTATGTGCGTGCAGAGGTGCACCGGGGCGCGTGTGCAGGGCACGGGGAGCCGTGGTTCTACTTCTGCGCGCGGCAGGACAGGGAAGCGCGGGGCGGGCGGCCGAGCCGCACGACGCCGTCGGGCTACTGGAAGGCGGCGGGCACGCCAGGGTTGGTCTACTCCGCCGCCGGCCGCCCCGTCGGGACCAAGAAGACCATGGTGTTCTACCGCGGCCGCGCGCCGGCCGGAGCCAAGACCAAGTGGAAGATGAACGAGTACAGGGCCTTCGACGACGACGGTGCCGATGCCGATGCCGCCTCTCGGCTCCAGGTAATTAACAATATAAACGCGTTTTAGGTAGATGATACTCGGTAATCACAAGTTGCCTTCTTTTCGCCGATTCGCCATATGCCGGGTGTTCTTTCATGCAGTGAAGAGCCATGATCAAATGCTAATTGGCTATACATACCCGTGGTCAACTGGTCATTTGAGACGTGAAGAAATATGCAAATCAGTTAGCAGTTACAGCATCTTCGAAAGTTTATTTCTGCACTTTTTTGTGCTTGTTTGTAGGTGAGGAGCGAGTTAAGCTTGTGCCGGCTGTACACAAGGTCAGGCAGCTTGCGGCAGTTCGACCGCCGGCCGTGCACTGCCGCCGCCGGAGGATGCCGCTCCGAGGACCCGGCGTCGTCGTCCGCCGCGCTTGCGTCGCCCAATCAGGATGTTGAAGTGGGAAAGGGTCAGAAGAGGAAAAGGCATACAGCCAACGACGTCCCGTCGTCCAGCGACGCCTACTGCTCCGTGCAGCAGCAGCAGAAGCAGGGAGGCGCCGATGAGGAGCTCGCCGACGGCATGGCCGACTGGGCAGAGCTCTTTGACTGGGTCTAACACATGGATGATGAAGCTCTTAAACAAGATTTGATTCATTAAAGATTCATTTAGAAAAATAAACACAGGTTTTTTTTTTGCGGGGGAAAAATAAACACAGATTTGCACTAAAGCTTTAGATGAGCTACTTAATTCTTTATTTCTTTTTTAAAAATGCCGTCACCATGATGCCATTTCTACGTACGTACTATCATTTCCCCTGTGGAATTTAACAATGCAGCTCCTTTTCACCAAAGAAAATGTGCAAGTCAACTGCTTGTGTTCTCTTCATGCGTGCATAGATTCCTTTTTCCAGTGCAGCGATCGTGACGTCTGTTATTATTGCGATGCGTGCGAGCAAAGTACAATCACACGTAACAGACTACATGACGAGCTAGAGGCGTAGGTCCATCTGCAGATTGACTATCCGTTGAACTTTGCTTGCTGATAGAACGCAAAAGAGTTTTCCTGTCTTCACCGAATGAGTGGCATATGCTGTGGTAGTTGGAAATGTCATGTCAGGAGTAATCTCGATAAGCTAATGTCAGCAGAATGTAACTCTGTCATTCGAAAAAAGAAACTCACGTTTTTCTTGCAAAAGAAAAATAAAAATAAAAATGCGCAGCTCGTGCGTCAGGCTGATTTCTGACACGTCCATGCATCTGTCATGCATTCATTAATTGCCACATTTCCTTTTTTCGGAAAAGTTTTGATCTATTCATCAACTCTCATGGCGGTATAAAAAATATCAAAAGTAAAAAAATTACAACTGTATATCACCTAGCAACGACTGCAAACACTGGCGCGAGCAGAAGGCGCGCCGCCGTCATCGGCCCTCCCTCGCCGGAGACGAGCAAACATCGTTGTAAGTCGTCGTACTGAGGCCCCATAGAAACCATTGTCGATGAAGAAAAGTATAGATCGAAATGTTCCGATGCAGCGGCTTCAGTGATGGACACATTGTTGTGGTTGATTTGGGCATTCTTGCCTGAAACTGGCCGTCGGAGGAGGACTCCCGTGGCTAATGATGACCTCTGCTGCAGATGGCAGATGTGGCCTCGGGCGCTGCCATGCAGCTGTATCGACCCGGCTTGGTAATGAGGCCTACACTTGATCGGTACTCGGCAGTTGTTTGTTGGCTACGGCGTGTTGTATGTTCGACGTGGTTCTGGATGGGCCGGGCATGGGTGACTTGAACTTCAATGGTGGATAGATCTGCCACACGAGTTTTGACAACTGCTTGACAGTCATGGCAATGATACTTGTGAAGACGTCCCATCCATACGCTCCTCGGGAGGTGGTCGGCAAGGTGGCTCCGCGGGCATATGCTTCTTTGGTGCATAGTTACGAGGAGTGTATGGAGAGGCGTGCGACCTCATCCGATGGATACCAGAATGGTTCTACCAAGAGTATTTGGTGATGCAACTTTCAGAAGATGGATGGTGCTTAGAACACCACTTTATTGTCCGCGATGAAAACTTTTGTTTTAGCCTTCATTGGTTGGAGGCAGCATTGAACTTTGAGTGGCCACCTTGTTAAAGGTGTTGTCTCCATGTGGACGTTCCAATCTTAATTAGTTGGTGTTGGTATTCAGAATGAAGATCCTTGTATGGGTTGTCTTCAGCAGGACATGATGACAGTGGCATGAGGGTGTTGTCTCACTGCGGAAGAAGTCTGATTAAGAAAAAGGAAAACTTGAAAGATATGTTATCTCGCTGCATGAAACTTGGCTGGGCTTGATCAGTTGGACTCTCCGCCTTTGGGTCAGAACGCAGTACGCGTAAACCCGTGCTACCGTGCAGATCACGGTTGATAATGCTAAAACTAGAGGCTAATACGCGCTTCGTCGCGTCGTTCGTCACTCGTGGCATTAATTTATTTTTTCTCTAGCAAGTTATTATGGTCAGTTGTTTTCTTTCGATTTTATTATGTTGGTTTTGGGTTTTAATTATGATATTGCAATGTTTTTTTCATTTGTATATCGTGTTGGGCTGCTGTAGACAATGATATTTGTTCTAAGAGCATAGCGGAGTTGTTATGTGTGTGGTGTGAAGTACTTACATGTTTTGGCAAACGGTGCCAGCCGTTGGTGGGTGTGTGAGCCCCTTGGTAGCTCTTATGCCATGTTGAACCCATGCAATTGTTGTTATAACACCCACATGGGTCGGCCCATGAAGTTCTCGCTCAGTCAGATCGGTTCCCAGCTGCTCCGCTCGCTCGCTTAATTTTTTTTATGACCGCTCACTGCTAGCTCAGAAAAATGGCTATTGAATTTTTGTATCATATCAAATGAAGTTCACATAATGAGGATTTTTTTTAAAAATAAATTAAAAAAACGGAAATTAGAAATGTTCATGCATTTCAAAAATATTAGTAATTTTCAAAAATATTTAAAATTTGAATCAGGTATGTAACTTTTAAAATATGCATGGACTTTTAAAAGTTTGTGAACTACAAAATGTTCATGAATTCAAAAATGGTTTATAGTCTTTTAAAATATTCGTAAGTTTTAAATATTCATGAATTAGCATGTAAAATAATAAATGTAAATATAAATCCAAATAGGCAAAAAATAAATAAGAAACAAATAAAAAACTATTAAAAGCATTGTAAAATACAGAAAAGAAAGAAAAACAAAAAAGTAGGCAATACCTTCAAAACCGAAAAACCCGGCCGACCCAGCAACAAACGCCCTTGCAGGCAGGGCCCATAGCTTCTCCCACATCCCTGATGCACTAGGAAGCTTCAAATCTAAAAAGATTAGTATCATAATAGATATATATATTTCCACGCAAATCCTCTCAACACTCTCTTGAAATAAAACTCCGTGCCGATCATTGACAAATAAAAAACATACTTCTCTCAATCAAATGAAAACATGCCATCCCTAACGACGGCCCGCCCGTCACACACACGTAGAGCGCATTCGGTAGGCTGCATCAAGCCCAATCAGGCTCTGGCAGACCAAGTAGGGAGTTGTTTGGTTGCCTAGCTCGCACATAGAAATTGGGCCGCAAGAAAATTAAAGCGCTCTTAGCCTGACTCGCGGGGAACGCTTAGATGTCCGTTTTTTCACATACAGGCTGGGCTTAGTGTAATTTACAATACGAGGAGGATACAAGCTGAGTTTAATGCAGCCAACCAAACAGCATGCAGAACATGGCCCAGATCCTGTATACACTTAAACAGGCTCCGTTGAGCCAGGCTTCGCTGGGAATGTAACTAAATGCCCGCAAGACACGTAGCGACTCAACTTAGCAAAACAAGCGCGCACCCGTACGTGCCTGCGGCGCAGCTTCCCGGCAAGCAGACGCAGTGGCTTTGGTTGGTGGTTTCTGATCACCAATCTCTCACACGAGACGCTATCCACAGATAGCCATTAGCCAAAGCATCAGATTCCGATCGACGATGGGGAACCTGCATGCATTTCCACACCCGAACCTTCACCGCTTCTTCTTCATCCATCCACCGATCCACGGACCCATGCACTGCACCGGACGGTCGTCCTGAGGTCTTCGGACGGATCGATGAGAATCCATCCCGTCATGCTCGGTTGCTCGTTATTAGATTCCCAACTGAGTTGCTGCTGGGTCGGATGAGAGGGCGCGCGCGCGCTCACGTTATTCTTTTCAGACCAGACCAGGAACGCCGGGGACGAACCTGGCCTGGCCAGTGGGAAAGGAGATCCCCGCGGTCCTGAGGATCCGGTGCCCGTTGGCCTTTTGGCTTGGCTGAAAATATCTGATCCGATCTTGTATTGGCCTGCATGTGGACGAACCAGGGCGAGGCATTTCGGATCAGGAAGGAAAGCCAGAGGCACGAGAGGATCGGCCGCAAAGGGAAAGCGAGCTGCGTCGATCGATCGAGATTTGGCTGGCCTTCTTCTGCGACCCCTCATCAAAAACAAAATCTGGCGTGCGCAATGTTGTGTGAATGGACGGGTCATGATTGACAGCCTGTGCAAATATATACAGCACGAACCAATCTGATCCGATGAACAATAAAAACACACTTTGCCAGACGCGAAAGCCATAATGCTGATGCCGCCAATGGGATCCCAAAGCAGCTTTGATCAGCAATGGCCAGTATTAGCCGTTAAACTTTAAGCTTAGAGCAAAGCCTGGCCGGCCATTCGCCGCCGGTTGGGGCGCGCACGTATGCGTAGGCCCAAACCATCCTAGCGGATAAGCTAAACTACAGCGACACGACGCATCAGGCGTGCACACGAACGCGGTCATGTTCATGTGCGACGAATCCAGAGCAAAAGCTAGTAGTTCCTTTTTTTTCGAGTATAATAAAATAAAATGGGGCAGACGAGAGGAGAGCGAATTAGCGGAAGTGGTCGTGCTTTCTTGGGTCCTAGCGAGCGCGACGTGACATGCAGGGGGAAAAGGGAAATTTTTGCTCAAATAATTTAGTGGGCTGCGATCTTATCCTCGAAGAGCGTTGGCCCACAAGGCCCACGGCCGCCGGCCGGGGATCCGACTGGTACGGCGCTCGCGTCAGCGGAATCCGGACGTGGGCGGCGCGTGGTGTCTGGTGTGCATGCGCTCTGCTTTTTGCTCCCCAAGCGCACGTGCTCCATTCTTTTGTTAGACTTAGAATGTTCTTGTGCCAGAGAAGCATCAACCAATACCATGATTAGATGATTAGGGGAGATGGAAGAAAAGATGTACTACTAGCTCGAACGCATGCTCATAGGAGTATATCATTGCGTGCAATGCCTCGAAGATACAACCTGAACACAATGTGTAGCACTGTTACCATCCTTGCGGAAGAGAACACACGATCGAGACTGAATTTGTATGTCCATTATACGTACAATTTACTTAAAACCATGTATTTACATGACATGCTTTGTAGCCCAAGTGTAGGCATACAGGGGTCAGTGGGCCATAGACCCCTGAAAGGAAAATATACCAGTGCAGCTATACCAGTGCCATGCATGTTGGCCATGAATCTTCGATCTTATCGGCAAGGAATGGTTTACGTTGATTGCTACGATGCTTGATATAAGCCTTTGACGTTGATGCTAAATTAAGCACCTGCAGCCTATCCCACTTCACCAATGTATTTGCATCGATTACATACACTCTTGTGTGCTTTCTCCGTAAGCAAATTCAGGTTTTCTAGCATATGTGAGAGTAGAAGAAATTTTGTGAACCTAGGGTCATCTGAACCCTATAGCCAGTGGCGGAGCTAGATGCAGATTACGCCTGGGGCTGTGCTATATTGAGTGATAAATTTCTATAATTTTCTATGCTTTGCATGAATAAATTACAAAGGAAGTTGTTTCTAGGCCTGGGGCTATAGCCCTAGCTGCCCCAGGCCTGTCTCCGCCACCGCCTATAGCCTTATACGGTTGAAAAATGCACTTTAAACATTAAGAAAATGTACAAATAAATTATTCATGTAAGATATATTTTTCAAAAGTATATCCAATTACACACGCATACTTGTACCCATCCTCTAAGGGCGTGAATCGTAGGTTGCATGTTGTAGGCCGATTGAGGCTGACTGAGTAAATACATGCTATCGCACTAGTTCTTTTATATTTATTACTTACCCAGATGAGTTGAGTTGTCATAAGCTATACATACGCAGCCACCTCCTCCTCATAGAACTCAGGGTTCCTTTGCCTCTGCGGCCGCCGCCAGTCCGCCTCATCTTCCGGTGGCCTTAGGGCCATGTGGCCGCGGTGGATCCTGGCCCTTACCGGTGGGAGGGCTCAACTTTTAGATGTTCCTTCAAGTTTTGTTAGGGTCTATGCCCTGCTTATTGAATTCATGATTTCAAGACTTCCCCTCACGCCTAGACTATTTTAGTCCTTAGACGTGGGATCGATGTAGGCCGCAGAATTGCTTTATTTAATACCGTGTTGGCAAGATCTTGAACTCAAGACCTTTTGGCTCTGATACCATATTGAATTCATGCTCCAGCCAACTCATCCAAAAGACCGAACCGATGGAGGGAGGTGGGCAATATATTTCAACACTGCTCAGGAAAATAAGACGGCAACGGCTCTATGAAGATGGAATAAGGTCATCCCCTCATAGCCCCTTTCCCGGTGATGCGTCTAGCATCGTCAGTGGGGATGTGGAGGTGTGTCTTCGGTAGATCTGTCTTTGGTGGATTTGCTCGGATGTGGCCATCGTTCATCTACGCTCGTCTGTTTTTAGGTTGGATCCTTCCGGTCTACGCTACTCTTCATGGGCGGCGGTTGCTCTTCTGGCGTGCTAGTCCTATGAGGCCTTAGCACGGGAACTTTCTGACTGTCTATTACAACAAGTTTTTTCCGGCTCCGGCGAGGGAGGAGCGATGACAGTGGTGATACGTCTCCAACGTATCTATAATTTTTGATTGTTCAATGCTATTAAGGTATCAATCTTGGATGTTTTATATTCATTTACTAGCAAATTTATATCATTTTTTGGGACTAGCCTATTGACATAGTTGAGGGAGTCCTGGATTAAGGGGTCCTCGGGCGTCCGGACTATGTAACGTGGATCAGACTGATGGGTCGTGAAGATACAAGACAGAAGGCTCTCTCCCGTGTCCGAATGGGACTCTCCTTGGCGTGGATGGCAAGCTTGGCATTCGGATATGAAGATCCCTTTCTCTGTAACCGACTTTGTACAACCCTAGTCCCCTCCGGTGTCTATATAAACCGGAGGGTTTAGTCCGTAGAGGCAAATATAATCATACAAGCTAGACTTCTAGGGTTTTAGCCATTACAAACTCGTGGTAGATCAACTCTTGTAATACTCATATTCATCAAGATCAATCAAGCAGGAAGTAGGGCATTACCTCCATAGAGAGGGCCCGAACCTGGGTAAACATCGTGTCCCTCGTCTCCTGTTACCATCGACCTCAGACGCACAATTCGGGACCCCCTACCCAAGATCCGCCGGTTTTGACACCGACATTGGTGCTTTCATTGGGAGTTCCTCTGTGTCGTAGCCTAGAGGGCTCGATGGCCCCGTCAATCATCTACAACGATGCTGCCCTGAGGGAGGTCTTTCTCCACGGCCAGATCTTCGTATTCGGCGGCTTCACACTGCCAACTCGCTTGGCCATCTAGAGCAGATCGACAGCTACGCCCCTGGCCATCAGGTCAGGTTTGGAAGCTTGAACTACATTGCTGATATCCGCGGACACTTGATCTTCGACGGATTCGAGCCCACGGCAACCGCTCCCTGCCACCGCGATGAACATGGCCTAAATCTGTCATCGGACCATGCCCAGGAGATAACGCATGTAAGTGCTCCGGCCCTAGATCCGGAGCAGATTGCGCCATCCGAGGACGGGAAGCTCAACCCCGCCACGGAAGCCGCAGTCTCAGCGGCGTTGGAGCCGCACACAGAACCAACCTCGAGCGGGATCGGCGTCACCGGAACCTCGGATTCGTCTCCGGCCACAGGTTCCGAACCACGTGCATCCGCGTCCGTCGAGCCTGATCAGGCGCCGATCGTCGAATTCAGCTCCGCGGACATCTTCCGACACTCACCTTTAGGCGATGTGCTAAACTCATTGAAAACCCTCTCCTTAGCAGGGGACTCACAGTCGAATTATATCCGGTTTGAACTGGAGGCTGATGACGGAGAATTTCGCTTCCCACCCACGGCCCACTTCATAGCCACTGTCGAAGACTTAACCGACATGCTCGATTACGGCTCCGAAGACATCGATGGTATGGACGACGATGCCGGAGAGGAGAAGGCCCAAAAACCGCCGTTCACCGGGCGCTGGACAGGCACCTCCTCGTATGATGTGTACATGGTGGATACACCCAAAGAGAATAAGGGCGATAACCAGAAGGATCCAGTCGAGGATAAACCTCCTGAGATACAACCAAAGTGCCAATGTCAGCGCCGCCGCTCTAAATCACGCCGTGGAAAAGACAGCAATACCGACACGAGAGAAAACAATACTCTGGACGATGCCGAAGACAAAGAAGACCCTATCGAGCCAACCTCTGAACAGGACGATAGGGAAGATGGGCGAGTCAGCCCTGATGAACAGGCCATAGATGAAGACTCGAAGGACAGTAACTATCTTCCACTCTCCGAGGATGAGGTGAGCCTCGGCGACGAAGACTTTATCGTGCTTGAGGAACTCGTCGAGAAGGAGCGCTTTAAGCGCTGACTAATAGCCACTCCGAGGAGCCTGAAAAAGAAGCAGTAGCAACTTCAAGCTGACCAAGATCTGCTCAATGACAGATGGACTAATGTCTTGGCAGCCGAGGAATACGGCCTCGAGCGCCCAACCAAAAGTTACCCAAAGCACAATTGTTGCCTCAATTCGATGACGAGGCGCTGGAGCCCGTACCATCCACGCGTAATGCGGCTGACTGACCACCACGTGGCCGGGATAAAGCGGCAATTCAAGCCGAACACCAGCCCATACTACCTCGCCGTAAATACAGAGACATAACATCTCGGGGTTATACATATGACCTGCGAAAAGACCTGGAGAACAGGGTATGTCAGACCAGATCGATCTACGGATCACGGGGGCGTGCCCCGACGTGCGACGACGGCCATCTGGCTGGACGTGACAAACATAACCACGCCCGGGCTGAAAACCGCAGACGGACTACATCCGAACTACGTCGCGACTTGGCCCAATATAGAGGCGCCGCGCATACCCTCTGCTTCACTGATGAAGTAATGGAGCACGAATTCCCTGAAGGGTTTAAACCCGTAAATATCGAATCATATGATGGAACAACAGACCCCGCGGTATGGATTGAGGATTTTCTTCTCCATATTCATATGGCCCTCGGTGATGACCTTCATGCCATCAAATACCTCTCGCTAAAACTCAAGGGGCCAGCTCGGCACTGGTTAAATAGTCTGACTGAAAACTCTGTTGACAGCTGGGAGGACTTGGAAGATGCCTTCCGCGACAACTTCCAAGGTACATATGTACGACCTCCGGACGCCGATGACTTAAGTCACATAGTTCAACAACTCGGAGGGTCAGCCAGGAAATTCCGTACTAGGTTCCTAACTAAAAAGAACCAGATCATCGACTGCCCGGATGCCGAAGCCCTAGTAGCCTTTAAGCATAGCATCCGCGACGAATGGCTCGCCCGTCACCTCAGTCAAGAAAAGCCGAAGTCCATGGCAGCCCTCACGGCACTCATGACCCGCTTTTGTGTGGGCGAGGATAGTTGGCTAGCCCGTAGCAATAACACTGCAAGCGATGCTGGAACCTCTGAAGCCAAAAATAGCAATGGCAAGCCCCGATGCAACAGGCACAAGCACCGAAGCAACAGTGTCAATACCGATGACATGGCGGTCAACGCCGGATTCATTGGCTCCAAGTCTGGCCAGCGGAAGAAGCCATATAAAAGAAACAATCTGGGCTCATCCAGCTTGGACCGCATACTCGATCGTCCATGTCAAATCCACGGCACCCCTGATAAACCAGCCAATCATACCAACAGAGACTGTTGGGTTTTTAAACAGGCCAGCAAGTTAAATGCCGAGAACAAGGAGAAGGGTTCGCAAAGCGATGACGATGACGAGGAGTCCCGTCCGCCGAACACAAGTGGACGAAGAAGTCCCCCCAAGTCAAAACGGTGAACGTGATATACGCTACCCATATCCCCAAGAGGGAGCGCAAACGCGCCAGGGACGTCTACGCGATGGAGCCAGTCGCCCCAAAGTTCAACCCATGGTCGTCCTGCCCGATCACCTTCGATCGCAGGGACCATCCGACCAGTATCCGTCATGGCGATTCAGCCGCACTGGTCCTCGACCCAATCATCGATCGATTCCACCTCACGCGAGTCCTCATGGATGGTGGCAGCAGCCTGAACCTGCTCTATCAGGATATAGTACGCAAAATGGGCATCGATCCCTCAAGGATCAAGCCCACAAAAACTACCTTTAAAGGAGTCATACCAGGTGTAGAGGCCCGCTGTATGGGCTCAATCACACTGGAGGTTGTCTTCGGATCCCCGGACAACTTCCGAAGCGAAGAGTTGATCTTCGATATCGTCCCCTTCCGCAGCGGCTATCACGCACTGCTCGGACGAACCGCATTTGCTCGATTCAATGCGGTGCCACACTATGCTTATCTCAAGCTCAAGATGCCCGGACCACGCGGTGTCATAACAGTTAATGGAAACACAGAGCGCTCCCTCTGTACCAAGGAGCACACTGCTGCCCTAGCAGCAGAAGTACAGAGCGGCCTTTTCAAGTAGAACCTTAATTCGGCGGCAAAGCTTCCGGACACTGTCAAACGAGTCCAGACTACTCTGCAGCAGGAAAGTCCAGCTCGTCAAGAGCTCGATGAGCAATTTGGCATCCGTCCCAGTCCGGACCAAACGGCGGCATTCGTACCGCGCGTACATAACTGCGCACTCAAAATACCATAGGATAGACGGAGGCATAACTAGATTGTGGTCCATAATACGGCTCGACCTCCCCTGGACACACATACTTTCACATTTTCTTTTTCATCCTTTTCAGGTTTCTTTTCCACAAGCCTTTCCTGATGGCCTGATCATCGGTCCTTTCGAAGGATAGATACACCAAGATGGCAAGAAGCATTGACGTATAAGGGAACCTCTAGGTGGTCTTTTTGACGATCACTCTACCTGTTTTCAGTACCCGCACGCAGCTCTCCCTTGGTCGTGGCATGTTAAATAGCACTGTTGCTTATCACACTACTTGTACAAATATGCTTTGACGTATTAATCAAACTATAATGGAAACAATTTGCAGCCCAACTTCTGCGGCACTAGCTTACTACTTCATTTTTTCTGGATAATCTTATCAATTGCACCCGTACACTTTGGTACGCTTTAATTCGCCAGGGGCTTCATTGCGCCCCATACTACGACAACAAAGTCCGAACACTTTTTATAGTATAGTTCGGCACCCCGAATTTAGCATTATATGCATTGGCTCCGGATCATGTCTTTTGTCAATAGTTGGGTTGCCCGGCTCCTGTGCTTACTACCTTACGTTCCGCTATATCGGCTAGGGTAGTAAGGGGAGAACTACTGCGATTTTGTCCTGGTTTATCCGATGAGCACCTTAGTAGAGAAAGCCGAAAACTGACTGTCATGATGCGGCGTGAGCCGGTCAGCTGTTCGGAGGTTACAAATCTTTTGCGATTTTTTCCGCATTATGCGACGAATCGGTCTTTACCCGATCAGGTGTTTACAACACCCTAGTTTGGACTCACAAATACTAGGGGCTACGCCTAAATTTCTATTGTCAAACTCCTATGGCTAAGTGAGGGTGATAAAGCCACATAGTCCGATTGCCTGGTTCGTTGCGCTAAACACCTCCGTCAAGGAAAAAACCTTTGGACCAAAAGTGTTTAGATTCCATCCCGAACACCCCCGTACTACCTGAGTGGGGGCTGAAGCCGATGACGTGCCAACTCTCAGATTTAATAAAAACGGCCGCACAGGAGGTAAAATTTCAAAAAATAAACAAGCATTATATTACATATCAGCTCTGTTTCATACTACAGGACAGGATAAACATGAATGTATTCATTCAAAATAATGTCCTTAGCATATTGTTCCGCTACAATGCGTGATCCCTCTAGGACATCGTCAAAATATCGCTCAGGCGTGCGGTGCTCCTTGCCCTCGGGCGGTCCCTTGGGCGCGAGCTTGACGGCATTCATCTTCGCCCACTGCACCTTGACACGGGCGAAGGCCATCCGTGCACCTTCGATACAGACTGACCGCTTGATGGCATCAAGCCGGGGGCAGGCATTGACCAGCCGCTTCACGAGCCCGAAGTAGCTGCCGGGTATGGCTTCGGCAGGCCACAGTCGGATTGTCAAGTCCTTCATGGCCAGTTCGGCCACCCTATGCAGTTCGACCAGCTGTTTTAGCTGATCGCTAAAGGGCACCAGATGTTCTGGCGCAAGGTATTGCGACCAGAACAACTTCTCCGTTGAGCTCCCCTCTTCGGCTCGGAAGAATTCCGCAGCGTCAGAAACACTGCGCGGCAGATCCGCAAACGCCCCTGGAGAACTCCAAATCCGGGTTAGTAAGAGACACCTCTTCTTCACATACTTGCTTTGCATAATAAAAGCCTTACCAGCCGCGACTTTCTTGGCCTCTTGGATTTCCTGGAGGGCGCCCTGGGCTTCAACCCAGGCCTCTTGTGCGCTTTGGTGGGCCTTTGCAAGCTCGGACTCTTGATCCGCAATCTTGCGCTCCAAGGACTCGTATTTCTTCACGGCGTCCTGGAGTTCTTGCTGGATCTCCCCGACCCTGGCCTCGTGATTTTCATGGATGGATTGTTCTTCCGCCGCTCTCTCCTGGGCTTTTGCCAGCGCGGCCTTGAGGGTCTCCACCTCGGTCGCAGCTCCTACGACATATCATGATACTGTGATCAACGTGAAACAATTCATATCTTTCTTGATTTGAATAGGCCATTGCATACCTTGCTTGTCCTCTAGCTGCTTTTTTACACGACCGAGCTGTTCCTCGGTCCGCTCTAGACTCTGCTTTAGTCCAGAGACTTCGGCAGCGTGGGAGGTCGTAGCGAGCAACGACGCCTGCTTATTCACATAGATATGTATGGTTAGTCACTTGCGAAAATTATTTGATCCTCTGTCCATTTTTTTCGCACACTGGACAGAGTCTCAGGGGCTACTGTCTATACTGTGACATTCTTTTCACATAATTGCGTTGCTTACCTCAAAGCCTATTAGAAGGGGTTGGGGAACGTAGTAATTTCAAAAAAATTCCTACGCACACACAAGATCATGGTGATGCACAACAATGAGAGGGGAGAGTATTGTCCACGTACCCTCATAGACCGAAAGCGGAAGTGTTAGCACAACGCGGTTGATGTAGTCGTACGTCTTCATGATCCGACCAATCAAGTACCAAACGTACGACACTTCCGAGTTCAGCACACGTTCAGCTCGATGACGTCTCTCGAACTCCGATCCAGCCAAGCTTTGAGGGAGAGTTCAGTCAGCACGGCAGTGTGGTGACGACGATGATGATCTACCGACGCAGGGCTTCACGTAAGCATCGCTACAATATTATCGAGGTGGACTATGGTGGAGGGGGCACCGCACACGGCTAAAAGATCCAAGGGATCAATTGTTGTCTCTAGAGGTGCCCCCTGCCCCTGTATATAAAGGAGCAAGGGGGGAGAGGCGGCCGGCCAGGAGGAGGCGTGATAGGAAGGAGTCCTACTCCCACCAGGAGTAGGACTCCCTCCTTTCCTAGTTGGAGTAGGAGAAGGGGGGAGGAGGAGGGAGAGAGGAAGGAAAGGGGGGCGCCGCCCCCTCCTTGTCCAATTCGGATTAGAGGGGGAGGGGGCGCTCGGCCTGCCCTGGCTGCCCCTCCTCTTCTCCACTAAGGCCCATCTTGGCCCATTAAACCCCCGGGGGTGTTCCGGTAACCCCCGGTACTCTGGTAAAATCCCGATTTCACCCGGAACACTTCCGATATCCAAATATAGGCTTCCAATATATCAATCTTTATGTCTCGGCCATTTCGAGACTCCTCGTCATGTCCGTGATCACATCCGGGACTCCGAACTACCTTCGGTACATCAAAACACATAAACTCATAATATAACCGTCATCGAACTTTAAGCGTGCGGACCCTACGGGTTCGAGAACTATGTAGACATGACTGAGACATGTCTCTAGTCAATAACCAATAGCGGAACCTGGATGCTCATATTAGCTCCTACATATTCTAGAAGATCTTTATTGGTCAAACCGCGTAACAACATACGTTGTTCCCTTTGTCATCGGTATGTTACTTGCCCAAGATTCGATCATCGGTATCTCAATACCTAGTTCAATCTCATTACCGGCAAGTCTCTTTACTCGTTCCGTAATACATCATCCCGCAACTAACTCATTAGTTGCAATGCTCGCAAGGCTTATAGTGATGTGCATTATCAAGTGGGCCCAGAGATACCTCTCCGATAATCGGAGTGACAAATCCTAATCTCGAAATACGCCAACCCAACAAGTACCTTCGGAGACACCTGTAGAGCACCTTTATAATCACCCAGTTATGTTGTGACGTTTGGTAGTACACAAAGTGTTCCTCCGGTAAACGGGAGTTGCATAATCTCATAGTCATAGGAACATGTATAAGTCATGAAGAAAGCAATAGCAGAATACTAAATGATCGAGTGCTAAGCTAGCGGAATGGGTCAAGTCAATCACATCATTCTCCTAATGATGTGACCCCGTTAATCAAATGACAACTCATGTCAATGGCTAGGAAACATAACCATCCTTGATCAACGAGCTAGTCAAGTAGAGGCATACTAGTGACACTCTGTTTGTCTATGTATTCACACAAGTATTATGTTTCCGGTTAATACAATTCTAGCATGAATAATAAACATTTATCATGATATAAGGAAATAAATAATAACTTTATTATTGCCTCTAGGGCATATTTCTTCAGTCTTCCACTTGCACTAGAGTCAATAGTCTAGATTACACAGTAATGATTCTAACACCCATGGAGCCTTGGTGCTGATCATGTTTTGCTCGTGGAAGAGGCTTAGTCAACGGGTCTGCAACATTCAGATCCGTATGTATCTTGCAAATTTCTATGTCTCCCACCTGGAATTGATCCCGGATGGTGTTGAAGCGTCTCTTGATGTGCTTGGTTCTCTTGTGAAATATGTATTCCTTTGCCAAGGCAATTGCACCAGTATTGTCACAAAAGATTTTCATTGGACCCGATGCACTAGGTATGACACCTAGATCGGATATGAACTCCTTCATCCAGACTCCTTCATTTGCTGCTTCCGAAGCAGCTATGTACTCCGCTTCATACGTAGATCCCGCCACAACGCTTTGTTTAGAACTACACCAACTGACAACTTCACCGTTCAATGTAAACACATATCGGGTTTGCGATTTAGAATCGTCCGGATCAGTGTCAAAGCTTGCATCGACGTAACCATTTACGACTAGCTCTTTGTCACCTCCATAAACGAAAAACATATCCTTAGTCCTTTTCAGGTATTTCACGATGTTCTTGACTGTTGTCCAGTGATCCACTCCTGGATTACTTTGGTACCTCCCTGCTAAACTTATATCAAGGCACACATCAGGTCTGGTACACAACATTGCATACATGATAGAGCCTATGGCTGAAGCATAGGGAACACCTTTCATCTTCTCTCTATCTTCTGCAGTGGTCGGCCATTGAGTCTTACTCAACTTCACACCTTGTAACACAGTCAAGAACCCTTTCTTTGCTTGACCCATTTTGAACTTCTTCAAAACTTTGTCAAGGTATGTGCTTTGTGAAAGTCCAATTAAGCGTCTTGATCTATCTCTATAGATCTTGATGCCCAATATATAAGCAGCTTCACCGAGGTCCTTCATTGAAAAACTCTTATTCAAGTATCCCTTTATGCTATCCAGAAATTCTATATCATTCCCAATCAGCAATATGTCATCCACATATAATATCAGAAATGCTACAGAGCTCCCACTCACTTTCTTGTAAATACAGGCTTCTCCAAAAGTTTGTATAAAATCATATGCTTTGATCACACTATCAAAGCGTTTATTCCAACTCCGGGAGGCTTGCACCAGTCCATAAATGGATCGCTGGAGCTTGCACACTTTGTTAGCTCCCTCGACAAAACCTTCCGGCTGCATCATATACAACTCTTCTTCTAGAAATCCATTCAGGAATGCAGTTTTGACATCCATTTGCCAAATTTCATAATCATAAAATGCGGTAATTTCTAACATGATTCGGACAGACTTAAGCATCGCTACGGGTGAGAAAGTCTCATCGTAGTCAATCCCTTGAACTTGTCGAAAACCTTGTGCAACAAGTCGAGCTTTATAGACAGTAACATTACCGTCAGCGTCAGTCTTCTTCTTGAAGATCCATTTATTCTCAATGGCTTGCCGATCATCGGGCAAGTCAACCAAAGTCCATACTTTGTTCTCATACATGGATACCATCTCAGATTTCATGGCCTCAAGCCATTTTGCGGAATCTGGGCTCACCATCGCTTCTTCATAGTTCGTAGGTTCGTTATGGTCTAGTAACATAACCTCTAGAACAGGATTACTGTACCACTTTGGTGTGGATCTTACTCTGGTTGACCTACGAGGTTCAGTAACAACTTGATCGGAAGTTTCATGATCATCATCATTAACTTCCTCACTAATTGGTGTAGGTGTCACAGGAACCGATTTCTGTGATGAACTACTTTCCAATAAGGGAGCAGGTACAGTTACCTCATCAAGTTCTACTTTCCTCCCACTCACTTCTTTCGAGAGAAACTCCTTCTCTAGAAAGGATCCAAATTTAGCAACAAAAGTCTTGCCTTCAGATCTATGATAGAAGGTATACCCAACAGTTTCCTTTGGGTATCCTATGAAGACACATTTCTCTGATTTGGGTTCAAGCTTATCAGGTTGAAGCTTTTTCGCATAAGCATCGCAGCCCCAAACTTTAAGAAACGACAACTTTGGTTTCTTGCCAAACCACAGTTCATAAGGCGTCGTCTCAACAGATTTTGATGGTGCCCTATTTAACGTGAATGCAGCCGTCTCTAAAGCATAACCCCAAAATGATAGCGGTAAATCAGTAAGAGATATCATAGATCGCACCATATCTAGTAAAGTACGATTACGACGTTCGGACACACCATTACGTTGTGGTGCTCCGGGTGGCGTGGGTTGGGAAACTATTCCGCATTGTTTCAAATGAAGACCAAACTCGTAAGTCTTAACTCAAATATTCTCCTCCACGATCAGATCGTAGAAACTTTATTTTCTTGTTACGATGATTTTCAACTTCACTCCGAAATTCATTTGAACTTTTCAAATGTTTCAGACTTATGTTTCATTAAGTAGATATACCCATATCTGCTTAAATCATCTGTGAAGGTGAGAAAATAACGATACCCGCCGCGAGCCTCAATATTCATCGGACCACATACATCTGTATGCATGATTTCCAACAAATCTGTTGCTCGCTCCATAGTTCCGGAGAACGGCGTTTTAGTCATTTTGCCCATGAGGCACGGTTCGCAAGTACCAAGTGATTCATAATCAAGTGGTTCCAAAAGTCCACCAGTATGGAGTTTCTTCATGCGCTTTACACCAATATGACCTAAACGACAGTGCCACAAATAAGTTTCACTGTCATTATCAACTCTGCATCTTTTGGCTTCAATATTATGAATATGTGTATCACTACTATCGAGATTCAACAAAAATAGACCACTCTTCAAGGGTGCATGACCATAAAAGATATTACTCATATAAATAGAACAACCATTATTCTCTGATTTAAATGAATAACTGTCTCGCATCAAACAAGATCCAGATATAATGTTCATGCTCAACGTTGGCACCAAATAACAATTATTCAGGTCTAAAACTAATCCTGAAGGTAGATGTAGAGGTAGCGTGCCGACCGCGATCACATCGACTTTGGAACCATTTCCTACGTGCATATTCACCTCGTCCTTAGCCAATCATCGCTTAATCCGTAGTCCCTATTTCGAGTTGCAAATATTAGCAACAAAACCAGTATCAAATACCCAGGTGCTACTGCGAGCATTAGTAAGGTACACATCAATAACATGTATATCACATATACCTTTGTTCACCTTGCCATCCTTCTTATCCGCCAAATACTTGGGGCAGTTCCGCTTCTAGTGACCAGTCTGTTTGCAGTAGAAGCACTCAGTCTCAGGCTTAGGTCCAGACTTGGGTTTCTTCTCCTGAGTAGCAACTTGTTTGCTGTTCTTCTTGAAGTTCCCCTTCTTCTTCCCTTTGCCCTTTTTCTTGAAACTGGTGGTCTTCTTGACCATCAAAACTTGATGCTCCTTCTTGATTTCTACCTCCGCAGCCTTTAGCATTGCGAAGAGCTCGGGAATCGTCTTATCCATCCCTTGCATGTTATAGTTCATCACGAAGCTCTTGTAGCTTGGTGGCAGTGATTGAAGAATTCTGTCAATGATGCTATCATCCGCAAGATTAACTTCCAGTTGAATCAAGTGATTGTTATATCCAGACATTCTGAGTATATGCTCACTGACAAAACTATTCTCCTCCATCTTATAGTTGTAGAACTTATTGGAGACTTCATATCTCTCAATCGGGGCATTTGCTTGAAATATTAACTTCAACTCCTGGAACATCTCATATGCTCCATGATGTTCAAAACGTCGTTGAAGTCCCGATTCTATGCCGTAAAGCATGGCACACTGAACTATCGAGTAGTCATCAGCTTTGCTCTGCCAGACGTTCATAACATCTTGTGTTGCTCCTGCAGCAGGTCTGGCACCTAGCGGTGCTTCCAGGACGTAATTCTTCTGTGCAGCAATGAGGATAATCCTCAAGTTACGGACCCAGTCCGTGTAATTGCTACCATCATATTTCAACTTTGCTTTCTCAAGGAACGCATTAAAATTCAACGGAACAACAACATGGGCCATCTATCTACAATCAACATAGACAAGCAAAATACTATCAGGTACTAAGTTCATGATAAATTTAAGTTCAATTAATCATATTACTTAAGAACTCCCACTTAGATAGACATCCCTCTAATCCTCTAAGTGATCACGTGATCCAAATCAACTAAACCATGTCCGATCATCACGTGAGATGGAGTAGTTTCAATGGTGAACATCACTATGTTGATCATATCTACTATATGACTCACACTCGACCTTTCGGTCTCAGTGTTCCGAGGCCATATCTGCATATGCTAGGCTTGTCAAGTTTAACCTGAGTATTCCGCGTGTGCAACTGTTTTGCATCCGTTGTATTTGAACGTAGAGCCTATCACACTCGATCATCATGTGGTGTCTCAGCACGAAGAACTTTCGCAACGGTGCATACTCAGGGAGAACACTTATAACTTGATAATTTAGTGAGAGATCATATTATAATGCTACCATCAATCAAAGCAAGATAAGATGCATAAAGGATAAACATCACATGCAATCAATATAAGTGATATGATATGGCCATCATCATCTTGTGCTTGTGATCTCCATCTCCGAAGCACCGTCATGATCACCATCGTCACCGGCGCGACACCTTGATCTCCATCGTAGCATCATTTTCGTCTCGCCAACTATTGCTTCTACGACTATCACTACCGCTTAGTGATAAAGTAAAGCATTACAGGGCGATTGCATTTCATACAATAAAGTGACAACCATATGGCTCCTGCCAGTTGCCGATAACTCTGTTACAAAATATGATCATCTCATACAATAAAATATTGCATCATGTCTTGACCATATCACATCACAACATGCCCTGCAAAAACAAGTTAGACGTCCTCTACTTTGTTGTTGCAAGTTTTACGTGGCTGCTACGGGCTGAGCAAGAACCGTTCTTACCTACGCATCAAAACCACAACGATAGTTCTTCAAGTTAGTGCTATTTTAACCTTCTCAAGGACCGAGCGTAGCCATACTCAGTTCAACTAAAGTTGGAGAAACTGACACCCGCCAGCCACCTATGTGCAAAGCACGTCGGTAGAACTAGTCTCGCGTAAGCGTACGCGTAATGTTGGTCCGGGCCGCTTCATCCAACAATACCACTGAACCAAAGTATGACATGCTGGTAAGCAGTATGACTTGTATCGCCCACAACTCACTTGTTTTCTACTCGTGCATATAACATCTACGCATAAAACCAGGCTCGGATGCCACTGTTGGGGAACGTAGTAATTTCAATAAATTTCCTACGCACACACAGGATCATGGTGATGCATAGCAACGAGAGGGCAGAGTGTTGTCCACGTACCCTTATAGACCGAAAGCGGAAGCATTAGCACAACGTGGTTGATGTAGTCGTACGTCTTCACGATCCGGCCGATCAAGTACCGAACGTACGGCACCTCCGAGTTCAGCACACGTTCAGCTCTATGATGTCCCTTGAACTCTGATCCAACCGAGCTTTGAGGGAGAGTTCCGTCAGCACGACGGTGTGGTGACGATGATGATGTTCTACCGACGCAGGGCTTCGCCTAAGCACCGCTACGATATTATCGAGGTGGACTATGGTGGAGGGGGGCACTGCACACGGCTAAAAGATCCAAGGGATCAATTGTTGTCTCTAGAGGTGCCCCCCTGCCCCCGTATATAAAGGAGCAAGGGGGAGAGGCGGCCGGCCAGGATGTGGCACACAAGGGAGGAGTCCTACTCCCACCGGGAGTAGGACTCCCTCCTTTCCTAGCTGGAGTAGGAGAAGGGGGAAGGAGGAGGGAGAGAGGAAGGAAAGGGGGGCGCTGCCCCCCTCCTTGTCCAATTCGGACTAGAGGGGGAGGGGGCGCGCGGCCTGCCCTGGCCGCCCCTCCTCTTCTCCACTAAGGCCCATCTTGGCCCATTAAACCCCGGGGTTCAGTAACCCCGGTACTCAGAAAATCCCGATTTCACCCGGAACACTTCCCATATCCAAATATAGGATTCCAATATATCAATCTTTATGTCTCGACCATTTCGGGACTCCTCGTCATGTCCATGATCACATCCGGGACTCCAAACTACCTTCGGTACATCAAAACACATAAACTCATAATATAACCGTCATCGAACTTTAAGCGTACGGACCCTACGGGTTTGAGAACTATGTAGACATGACCGAGACATGTCTCCGTTCAGTAACCAATAGCGGAACCTGGATGCTCATATTGGCTCGTACATATTCTACGAAGATCTTTATCGGTCAAACCGCATAACAACATACGTTGTTCCCTTTGTCATCGGTATGTTACTTGCCCAAGATTCGATCGTCGGTATCTCAATACCTAGTTCAATCTCGTCACCGGCAAGTATATTTACTCATTCCGTAATACATCATCCGCAACTAACTCATTAGTTGCAATGCTTGCAAGGCTTATAGTGATGTGCATTACCAAGTGGGCCCAGAGATACCTCTCCGACAATCGGAGTGACAAATCCTAATCTCGAAATACGCCAACCCAACAAGTACCTTTGGAGACACCTATAGAGCACCTTTATAATCACCCAGTTACGTTGTGACGTTTGGTAGCACACAAAGTGTTCCTCCGGTAAACGGGAGTTGCATAATCTCATAGTCATAGGAACATGTATAAGTCATGAAGAAAGCAATAGCAAAATACTAAATGATCGAGTGCTAAGCTAACAGAATGGGTCAAGTCAATCACATCATTCTCCTAATGATGTGATCCCGTTAATCAAATGATAACTCATGTCAATGGCTAGGAAACATAACCATCTTTGATCAACGAGCTAGTCAAGTAGAGGCATACTAGTGACACTCTGTTTGTCTATGTATTCACACAAGTATTATGTTTCCGGTTAATACACTTCTAGCATGAATAATAAACATTTATCATGATATAAGGAAATAAATAATAACTTTATTATTGCCTCTAGGGCATATTTTCCTTCAGAAGGCTTGTGCAGGCTTCGGTCAGTCCGCTCTTTGCGGACTAAATCTTCTCAAGCACCGTACCCATGAGGGTACGGTGTTCCTCAACAATGGAAATACTTCGCAGCGTTTCCAGTAGAGTATCCGATGCCTTTGGTTGGACATAGGTCACCAGCGGAATTGGCACACCTCCTTCTTTTGAAGGAGGCTGCTTGCCAGATTCTGGAGCCGTATAGGTCTCCGGGACCGTATTCGGCTGGGGCTGAATTGGATATGGCCCCCATCGCTAATCTCCATGGGGATTTGCTTCCCCATGTGTTCGGCGGCCAAGGTTTCACCCTATGGCACCGCCCTGACGGCCCCCTGAGTCTCTCCCTGCCTTGGGATTCTTCGGGACAACACCTTGGTGTCAATCATGGCCCTAGGAGAGGAGGCCGTCGGAAGGGACCCGCTGTCCATCACGTTTGGGTCCAGCGAATTCCCCGAAAATGAGGATCGCTCGAGGTCGGAACGAGCCAGACTGCAAGTGCATGATTCAACAGTTTAAAACTATGAAGTAAAGAGGCTGATATATGAATTTGTCCGGGTCTTTGAGTACTCATGATTCAGCCAGGGGCTTATCTCGGGGGCGCTGCTCTGGGCTGCTATCAATGTCCCACGCGGAGTTATCCGCGAGGGAGACCTTCCCCTTCCTGGACGCCTCTGCCTCCAAATTTGCGGAGGCCGCCCTCTTCTTCCTCCCCCCCCCCCCCCTCAGGGGGAGAGTTTCTTTCCTCCTCCTCCTCATCGTCCTTGGCAGTGGAGGAGTGAGTCTCGGCGTCTTTGAACGTCACGTCCGAAGCGCCCTTGCGGCGGAGACCACTTCTGGTCTCCTTGGCCTTTTTCTTGGCCTTCTTCTCCGGTGCCTGGTAGGGCGCCGGAACCAGCATCTTCGTCAGAAGCGGGATGGCTGGTTCCTCGGGCAGCGGTACCGGACACTGAATCTGCTTCGCCTTCTTTGTCCAGCCCTGAAAAAATAAATAGGGAGGCTTAGGCACCCTCCCTGAAAAAGCAAGTAAAGGATACACCTTGAAATGTGAAAGACTTACCAGACTGGCGGGATGGGCCAGGTCGTGGCCCCGGTCCTCGGTCGTCTTCAGCCACATCTCATTGGCCTTGAAGAGCACCTTCCAGATATCTTCGTGCGTAGTTCCGAAGAACTTTTGCAAGGTTTGGTGCTCGGCCCGATCAACTCCCATAGATGGAAAGCCCGGCTCTGGCATGGAAGGATCCGGCGAACTAGCATCACCTAGATCACGTTGACGAGTTTGATGTCTTGTCCACCATGCTCTGGATGCGTGTTCGCAACGCTGTCAGCTTGTCTGATGAAGCCCAATTCAGGCCCTTCTCTAGCCAGGAGGTGAGCCGCATTGGGGCGCCGGACTTGAATTCGGGAGCCGCGGCCTAGGTGGCGTAGCGGGGCTCTGTGATATAGAACCACAGTTGCTGCCACCCTTTGACGGTCTCCACAAAGGTACCTTTGGGCCATGTGACGTTGGGCATCTTGCTCACCATGGCGCCTCCGAACTCTGCGTGTTGACCATCCACCACCTTCGGCTTCACATTGAGCATCTTGAGCCACAATCCAAAGTGGGGTGGGATGCGGAGGAAGATCTCGCACACGACAATAAATGCCGAGATGTTGAGGAAAGAATTTGGGGCTAAATCATGGAAATCTAGCCCGTATTAGAACATGAGTCCGCGGACGAAAGAGTGGAGAGGAAACCCTAGCCCGCGGATGAAGTGGGGGATGAACGCCACCCTCTCATGGGGCTTCGGGTGGGATGATCATCCCTTAATTTGGAAGCCGGTGGGCGAATTCCTTGGCCAAATACCCCGCCTCCCGGAGCTTCGTGATATCCTTCTCCTTGACGGAGGAGGCCATCCACTTGCCTTGCGCTCCAGATCCGGACATGGTCGGAGTGCTTTTTTGAGGCGGAAAAGATGAGAACTTGGTGTCGGTGTCAAAACCGGCGGATCTCGGGTAGGGGGTCCCGAACTGTGCGTCTAAGGTTGATGGTAACAGGAGATGGGGGACACAATGTTTACCCAGGTTCGGGCCCTCTCTATGGAGGTAATAACCTACTTCCTGCTTGATTGGTCTTGATGAATATGAGTATTACAAGAGTTGATCTACCACGAGATCGTAATGGCTAAAACCCTAGAAGTCTAGCCTGTATGACTATGATTATGAGTCTTCGCCTCTACAGACCTAAGGGGCCGTCAATGACGAGGTGTCCAACGCGCAGATTGTCTTCAGCATTGCAAGGCGGGTTCCTCCTCCGATGACTTCAAAGTGATGTATTCGGCCTTCCATTTAATGTCGTACCCCTCAGCTTCTGTGTATCAACAACTTCAGCTTCCACGTGTCAAGCGAATGCGAGAGGCCAGGGTACTTTTGCAGATAACACCCCGGCCAGGTGAGGAAGAGTGTCTATTTAAAGAGATTGGATCTCAGATCCATTCGGCACCACACGGAAAAAATCCTCAGAGATTGCTAGGAAAGACCACTCCAACATGGCTAACCTTCCCAGCTCCTCCTCCCATCCCTGCGGCCCAGAAAAAGGCAAGTTCGAGAGGTGCTCCGTATCCCATGGTCAGCTGGACAAGATGCAAGCACAGGGATTTCTTCCTCCTGCGGATTAGGTCCCTGTTCGAGCAGGATTGACCTTCTTCAATGGCGGGGCTCAGGCTAAATTTTTTCCCAATCCATCCAGGGGGGAACGAGTGTGCTTCATCCCTTATCTGCTAAGAGGTGTCGGATTTCCAATTCATCCATTCCTCCGAGGGCTTTTGGAGTACTATGGCCTCCATCTGCACAACTTTACCCTGGCCTCCATCCTGCATATCGCGGGTTACGTCGCCCTTTGCAAGCTATTCCTGGGCTGTGAGGCCCATTTCAAATTGTGGAGAAAGTTATTCTGTCTCGTCCCGTGCAACCATGAGGGATCAATATTTGAAGTGGGCGGAGCCGAAATATGGCGCATCGCCGAGACTGGATACCTATTCGGCACACCAAAGAAGGCATCCGAAGAGTGGCCGTCCGAATGGTTCTATATTGAGGACGTCGCACTTCCAGACCCAGTTCAGAGGGATCTTCCCGAGTTCACAAGCGTTCCTTTGAAGAAACGCCACAGCTAGCGCCCTCGGAGCCTCGAGGAGGAAGTTAGTGCTGAAGTTCGTCAACTCATGAGCAAGATAAGGACGCTCGCTCAGTCCGGCTTATCAATAGTCGAAGTAATGGCGACTTCCATAGTACGCGGGGTTCAGCCACTCCAGTACAGGGGCTTCCCATGTGGCACTACAATGGGGAGGATGACGCCTCCCGCTGCGGCAGGAAGGGTCCGGACACCCCTGCCGCTCTGGCCAAAATATTGGCCGAACTGTTCAAAGGGGAGGAAGAGGAATTTCTGTGTATCAAGCGCAGAGATGGATTTTCCATGTACAGTCCTCCTAGCTGGGTAAGTCCCAACTCCTATGCTCTACGCACTCCACTCCCTGAGCTACTTTCAATGAATATTAATCCGCCCATTTATAACAGCACTGGCGAAAGATTTCCGAAGGGCCTCACAGCCCCGCCCCGCAGCCCGAGGGCCACAATCGGGACCTTGACCCCGGATTCGAAGAGGATCCGGATATATTCATGGTGCTCGAGGATGGGGTGTTTTACCAGGCGAGTTACGACGGCACAGAAGTGGCCATCATCGCCGATTATCCCGGTCTTCTCCCTGCTTCACACGTAAGTAATCAGGAGACATCTCATCCGAAAGAGTTCTCTCATTCTGCCTCACCCACCGCACCGCCCTGTGCTCAAAAGTGGAGGCGTACGGCGCGCCATGCTGCCCCAGGGGCATCTCCAAAGAGAGTGGTCCCCACGCCGGGCAATCCTTCGAAGAGGAAGGCATACGAAGATACGGCTGAGCCTTCATAGAAGAGGTATGGATTTGCAAATATGTTCTTCAGTAGCCGCATCCAATTGTGACTTCTATGTTTGTCCTGTATCAGGAAAAGAGTGTGCCGGACTATGTCTGGGGGTACGGACGGTCATACTCCCCACAGCCGGGATCCAGATCGTGCCGTAAAGACGGGGGCTAATACGGGGGTGACGCCGGATTGTCCTCCAGCTGAGGATTCGGATGATGTATCCGTCACCAACTCGAAAGTGGAGAGCATCATGAATCATCAGCACCAAAGGGCCGCTTTACGAGACCCCAGCTTTTCAGAAGAGGCGTTTAATGCCTTCAGATCGGCTGATGCATACATCCGAGCTACTCGAGATGGGCTTAACAGAGCCACGAATCAACATTTAAAAGATGTGCAGGTAAGTTTACTTTGTCCGAATATGATAACCATATGCCAGTAGCCCCCGAGACTTGTAGCAGTTGGTACAAATGATTTAAGGATCGTTGTATAACCAGGTTCTTACGGAGAAGAACAACCTGCTAGCCCAAGAGCTAGAAAAGTGTCGGTCACAGCTAACCGGTGTTGCCACCGAACTGGAAAAAACCAAGAAGGCGACACCTGGTAATGTTTCCCTCCATCGAGAAAACATAACTGGATACCGGCAACACTACCACTGTTGCTCAATTTATGGCAGGATTGTCAGATCAACTGAAGGAGCAACTGAAAGCCGCCCAAACGGAAGAACAAGAAGCCAAAAGACTACTGGCCACGGGTGAACGTGTGCTGACACGAGTCAGAGATGAGAAAAACAAGCTGCAGAATGCCCAAACCCAGTTGGGCGAAGAACTGAAAGATGTACGGGCCCAACTGGCTGATTCCGTGAAGGAAAATAAGAGGCTGCGAGGAGGCATATTCAGTATGTGGTCGAACTTACCTTCGAATAATTCGGAGATAAAAGGGACTGACATAGTTATGTCTGCAGGTATGCTGATCGGTCGTCCCGAAGAGGAGATGTTCGGATTCTCAGGTGGTCTTCTACAAGAGCTGTCGCACATGCACGAGCAGGCTCGGCAGGCGATGCGAAGTGTTGCCAAGGCCTTGTGGCCATCTGCCTCCCCTCCAGGAAAGACGGAGGAGCTCATAGAGCTATTCAAGGGAGCGCGGTGGCGCTTTTGATTGTGGAAGATATCGGACTACTGGGAAGGTGCACGAGAAGCCTGGGCCATGGTGAAAACACGGTACAGCAAGCTTGATCCAAATCATATGGCTCGGGTCGGACCTCTAGGGTCAGATGAGAAAGAAGTTCCCATTAATTTGGTATATGACCAAGTAAAAGTAGCCGCCAAGTATTCCCAGCAGGATTCTAAGTTAGACAGCC
The DNA here is from genome assembly GCA_021605205.1 of Aegilops longissima. Classification (NCBI taxonomy): domain Eukaryota; kingdom Viridiplantae; phylum Streptophyta; class Magnoliopsida; order Poales; family Poaceae; genus Aegilops; species Aegilops longissima. Next base: position 486,477,810 of record CM038676.1, on the reverse strand, counting down.
TGCTGGACGGGATAGAGGAGGAAATTTTTTAGTCCAAGTGACTATGTACTTTCCTTCTAGCTGAACTGTAAAACGATTGTCATGGCAGACCTTTTCGCTTTGACCTCTGGACCGGAAGGTGCAGAGTATTTCTGAATACCTGAGCGGTAAAATAGACTGGGATATGCACGGAAACCAGACGTAGGGGTCATAGGTGCTTGAACAGACAAGTTGTATTCGGCTAGTTATGTTATATTACATTATGATTGTAAGAAAAATCTTCCAGAGAGAATAGTTCCGTTAAGGGTTGCTTTCCCTGGGTGTGCATGCGTGAAAATGCATGTCCGAACTGTGATTGGAACAATCGCAGTATAAGTAACATCTGGGGGTTCACAATGGGGTGAATGCAAAAACATCTTTAATCCACTGACCGAATATTCCCTTAAGAACGCTAGCTTTCAGCTTCACCCAGTCTGAGGTACACATCCGGATGACCCGACAGTAACAATCGCAGAGGTGCTCCCTTTATGCCCTAGCCGAACTAACGGGAACGTAGGGCATAAGCACAAGAGCCAAGCAACCCAGCTTGGCCAAAACTTAAGTCATATCGATGCATATAATGGTGAAGAAAAGGTATATATATGGGGAAAACGCGTATATGTGATGAGCTTGATGCTCGAAAGATAACATTAACAAGCTTCTGTCAAAGAAGCCCCCAGGTATAATGGACGTACATATTTGAGTATGTGTATGTCACAGGTGCACGGTTGAGCTGCATGAAAAGCTTTAAGGCTAAAAGAAGGAAAAAGTGAAAAGAGAGGAAAAAGCAATGGGAACAATAGGGAGAAGGAGACGAACAAAGAGTTCGGCGCTAGGCATAGAATCTTCGGAGTCTGGCCGCGTTCCAAGGGTTCGGCTCTAGGCGATTGTCCGACGGATCATGCAGGCAGTACGCTCCTCCAGTGAGAACTTTGTCAATGATGAAGGGACCCTCCCATTTGGGCTTGAGTTTGTCCTTTTTCTTCTCCGGCAAGATTAGAACGAGTTTGCCAACATTATAAGTCTTGGCACGTACTTCTCTGCGTTGATATATACGGGCCTGTTGTTGATAAAATGCGGAACGGGATTTTGCAACGTTGCGCTCCTCCTCCAGGGCGTCTAGGCTGTCCTGCCGATCGAGCTCGGCCTCTCTCTCTTCATACATGCGCACTCGAGGTGAGTCATGAATAATGTCGCAGGGTAGCACAGCCTCTGCGCCATACACCATGAAGAAGGTGTGTACCGGTAGTGCGATTGGGCGTGGTCCGCAGCCCCCAGAGTACGGAGTCGAGCTCCTCAACCCAATGCTTGTCTGATTCCTTCAAAGACCGCACCAGCCTAGGTTTGATGCCTCTCATAATAAGACCATTGGCCCGTTCGACTTGACTATTTGTTTGCGGGTGATAGACGAAGGCATAATCAAGCTTAATGCCCAGATTGGCGCACCAATTTTTCACCTCCTCGGCTGTGAAGTTGGAGCCTTTATCGGTGATGATGCTATGTGGAACACCATAACAGTGTACAACGCCGGATATAAAGTCTATCACTTGTCCGGCTTCGGCCATTTTAACTGGTTTTGGCCTCTATCCACTTAGTGAATTTATCCACCATGACTAGCAGATATTTTTTCTTATGTCTTCCTCCTTTAAGGTGTCCGACCATATCAAGCCCCCAGACCGCAAAAGGCCAAGTGATGGGGATTGTTGCAGAGCGGTGGGTGGCATATGGCACTGGTTGGCAAAAAGCTGGCATCTGACGCAATGTTGGACAAGGTCCTGTGCGTCTGCTCGGGCCGTCGACCAATAAAAACCTGTATGGAAGGCCTTGCTAACAAGGGCCCGAGCTGCGGCGTGGTGACCACCGAGACCGGCATGAATTTCAGCCAAGAGCTGCTGCCCCTCCTCCTCGGAGATACATCTTTGAAGGACTCCGGTAGCGCTTTTCTTGTAGAGCTCTCTGTCATGAACCTTATAGGCCTTCGAACGCTGGACAATGCGGCGGGCCTCATTCTGATCCTCAGGGAGTTCTTTCCTATTAAGGTAGGCCAAGAAGGGTTCGGTCCATGGGGCAATTACTGCCATAATGAGATGGGCCGACGGTGTTATTTCGGTGGCTGAGCCCCCCATGATATCGGTGTGTTCGGAATCTGGGGTTGTGTTTGAATCCGGGATGGTGTTGCCGCTCCCCCTTTGCCACACCAGGATGGCTTAAAAAGCCTTTCCAGAAAGATGTTAGGTGGGATGGGGTCGCGCTTGGCACCGATGTGAGCAAGGACGTCCGCCGCTTGATTACTTTCTCAAGCCACGTGATGAAACTCAAGCCCCTCGAACCAAGCCGACATTTCCAGGACGACGTTGCGATAAGCCGCCATATTCAGATCTTTGGCGTCAAAATCTCCATTTATTTGAGATATTACGAGGTTTAAGTCCCCGCGCACTTCCAGGCATTGTATGCCCGTGGAGACGGCCATCCGAAGACCGTGCAATAGGGCCTCGTATTCGGCTGCGTTGTTGGAGTCTGTGTACAATATTTGGAGTACGTACTGGACTACGTCTCCAGTGGGGGACGTTAAAACGGCGCCCGGTCCTAATCCTGCCAGCATTTTGGAGCCACTGAAATACATAACCCATTTGGAATATGTTCCGTACTCTTTAGGGAGTTCGGCCTCTGTCCATTCGGCGACGAAGTCCGCCAATACTTGGGATTTAATGGCCCACGCGGTTTGTATGCTATGTCGAATGGAAGGAGCTCAATGGCCCATTTGGCAATCCGGACCGTAGCATCGCAGTTGTTTATTATATCATTGAGTGGTACTTTGGAAGCCACTATGATCGAACTCTCTTGGAAGTAGTGTCGTAGCTTTCAGGATGCCATGAAGACCGCGTATGCTATTTTTAGATAATGGGGGTACCGGGATTTGTATGGTGTGAGGACAGTGGATACGTAATATACCAGCTTCTGAAGCGGGAATTTGTGTTCGTCCTGTTCTCGTTCTACGACGAGCACGGCGCTTACCACCTGGTGTGTTGCCGATATGTATAATAACATGGGTTCGCCGACGTTCGGCGCGGCCTAGATTGGGTTGCTTGCTAGAAGGGCCTTTATTTCTTCCAGTCCGGCTGTTGCCGCATCCGTCCACTCGAAGTGATCGGTGCGCCTTAGAAGGCGATAGAGTTGCAATGCCTTTTCTCCCAATCTGGAGATAAAGCGGCTTAAAGCTTCCATGCAACCGGCGAGTTTTTGGACCTGTTTAAGGTCCGTTGGCACAGCTAATTGTGACAAAGCTCACATTTTGGCTGGATTTGCTTCAATTCCTCTATTGGAAACGATGAAGCCCAGCAGTTTTCCAGCAGGGACGCCGAAAACACACTTTCCCGGATTGAGCTTGATGTCATATGCACGGAGGTTGTTGAATGTGAGACTTAAATCGTCTATCAGTGACTCGACGTGCCTGGTTTTGATGACGATGTCATCCACATATGCTTCAACTGTCTTGCCGATCTGCTTCTCCAGGCATGTTTGAATCATGCGTTGGTAGGTGGCGCCAGCGTTTTTGAGCCAGAAAGGCATAGTGTTGAAGCAGAAAGGCCCATATGGGGTAATGAATGCTGTTGCGGCTTGATCGGAGTCCTTCATCTTGATCTGATGGTATCCGGAGTACGCATCGAGGAAACACATTGATTCGTGTCCTGCGGTTGCGTCAATAATCTGATCGATGCGAGGGAGGGGGAAGGGATCCTTAGGGCAAGCCTTGTTGAGGTCTTTGAAATCGATTTATAGGCACCAGGATTTATCCTTCTTTGGTACCATCACCAGGTTTGCTAGCCAGCCCGGGTGTTTTATTTCTCTGATGAATCCGGCTTCGAGTAACTTGGCTAGCTCTTCTCCCATAGCTTGTCGTTTGGGTTCGGAAAAATGCCGCAGTGTTTGTTTGACCGGTTTATATCCCTTTAAGATATTGAGGCTGTTTTTGGCTAGCCTGCGTGGGATTCCTGGCATGTCAGAAGGGTGCCAGGCGAATATGTCCCAGTTCTCATGCAAGAACACTCATAGCGCGGCATCGACCGTTGGGTCGAGTTGTGCCCCGATAGATGCTGTCTTGTTGGGGTCCGTTGGATGGAATTGGAATTTGACTATTTCTTCTGCTGGTTTGAAGGAGGTGGACTTGGGTCATTTGTCCAGGATTACATCGTCCCTATCCACCGTGGAGCGCAGTGCGGTTAACTCTTCGATCGCGAGGGCTCCAGATAATGCCTCAAGGGCCAGGGCTGTGGTTTTATTTTCGGCGCAGAGTGCTATGTCCGGATTACTGGCGAGAGTGATTATGCCGTTGGGCCCGGGCATCTTGAGCTTCATATACCTGTAATGAGGTATGGCTTGGAAGCATGTAAACGCATCTCGCCCCAATAGGGCGTGATATCTGCTGTTGAAAGGGGCCACCTGGAAGGTTATTTCTTTGGACCGATAGTTCTCCGATGTGCCGAGTACCATGTCAAGTGTGATTTTTCCCGCACACCGCGCATCCTGACTGGGAATGATTCCTCGGAAGGTCGTGCTACTTTGCTTGATGCGGCTCTTGTCTATTTCCATTTTACGGAGTGTATCCTCGTAGATGCGGTTTATTCCGCTGCCACCGTCCATGAGAACCTTGGTGAGCCGAAAGCTGTCCACGATTGGACTGAGGACCAAGGCGGCTGGTGCTCGGACTGTCCTGTATTTTGGTCGTCACCGGCATTAAAAGTTATAGCCGTGTCGTTCCAAGGGTTTATTGCTGCGATTTGGCAGACTTCGGCGAGTTCGCGGAGTGCCCTTTTGCGCCTATTGTTTGAAGCAAATGTCTCGAAGACCGTCAATACTCTGGGGTCGTCGTCTTCTGGGGGGTGTTGTTCTGGGGTATTCTTGGTGAGGATATCCTCGCCGCTTTTGGCCACTTGCTGGAGTATCCAACATGCTCTAAGGCTATGGGTTGGTGTGTTATCCGGTGTTGTATGTATTTTGAATGGCCCATCGAGCCATCCTTTCAGAACGGTTCCGCACCCTGCAATGGGCCTATATTTCTTTACTGTTGGACCGGGCATGCCACGAGGGTGCGCCCTTTTCGCCTGAACGTGGGGTTGAGTGGGGATAGATGGTTCCCAGTGGGCTGCCTGAGTTCTCCAGGCGCTTTCCATTGCGCTGTACTTCTGTACGATAGTTGCCAAGTCAGCGCAGTATAATATGCGACGGCGGTTGATGGCGTTAAGGATTCCTTTGTCCGTGCAATTGTTGCGGAATGCTGAGATCGCGTCTTCGTCGCGGCAATCTTTAATCTTGTCCTTGACAAGGAGGAAACTGGTCCAGAAGTGGTGGACCGTTTCCTGCGACTGCTGTTGAATGCTCATGAGAGCGCTCATATCTGGGTGGCTGGGTGGATTTAAATCCGAACCCTGACCCTATTTTGGATCCGAAGTTTGAAGATCTTCCGGACTTGATAGTTCAGGCTCCGGGATATCAACCGATTTTGTAGGCTTGTCGTCCGACTCTATGTTCGGAGGACAAGGCATGTCTTTCTGCCGGAGGGTGTCCGGCTCTTCGAGATCGAAGATCTGAACATAGTTCGTCCTCAATATAGAGGAAGAGTTGTCTTGCTCCTCAACTACCGCTATCTGGTGGGTGATCGGCGGAGTTTTAATTCCTCTCTGGTTGGGTTTAAGCCCAATCCGATTGTAGTCTGTAGCGACCCACAAGGCGGCAATGCGATCTAGGAGTTTGTTTAAAAATGATAACTCCGTCGGATCCATCCGTTTGGAGTATTCGGGATCAACGCGGAGGTGATTTTCGGTGACTCAAGAGGTCATTGTCGGTGTCAAAACCGGCGGATCTTGGGTAGGGGGTCCTGAACTGTGCGTCTAGGCGGATGGTAACAGGAGACAAGGGACACGATGTTTTTGCCCAGGTTCGGGCCCTCTCGATGGAGGTAAAACCCTACTCCTGCTTGATTAATATTGATGATATGGGTAGTACAAGAGTGGATCTACCACGAGATCAGAGAGGCTAAACCCTAGAGGCTAGCCTATGGTATGATTGTTTTTCGTCCCCACGGACTAAAACCCTCCGTTTATATAGACACCGAATAGGGCTAGGGTTACACAGAGTCGGTTACAACGGTAGGAGATCTACATATCCAGACGCCAAGCTTGCCTTCCACGCCAAGGAAAGTCCCATCCGGACACGGACGAAGTCTTCAATCTTGTATCTTCATAGTCCAGAGTCCGCCAACGGTGATAGTTCGCTATCCGGACACCCGTAATCCAGACTCCTCGGTAGCCCTCGAACCAGGCTTCAATGACGCATTTAATCCGCGCGCATATTGTCTTCGGCATTGCAAGGCGGGTTCCTCCTCCGAATACTTCATAGAAGATTCTGAACACAAGGATTGTGCCGGCTTTGCAAAAAAAGTTCCACATACCACCGTAGAGAGAATAACCTTTGCACAGATCTGCTGACGTATTCCGCGGCGTGACATCATACCACGGCCAGGCCTTTATATGAATCGTTTTTACTGTTCCACCTCAGCACGTTTAGCGAGGCGGTTTCCTTGGCACGTCTTATCAGAGCGGAGATCGTGCCCCCTTATTCCGGGATTCCCATCAATACGGACGTGGGTAACCCTACCGCACCATTGATTACGGCGCTTGGGAGATAAGCGAGTTTTACCAGGCTGGCGGGGGACGCATAGCTTCGTCCGTCCATATAAGGGGATAGGGATCCACCTTTTAACCTACGCCTTCTTCCTCCTTTGCTCATCCATTTCAAGACTCGAGCTCCAGCGCCCAAGTCCGCACATCCCACCTCAACCTTCTCCAACCATGTCCAGAGCGGGAGGCAAGTGGATGGCCTCCTCCGTCACGGAGGGGCACATCAAAAAGCTGCGGAAGGCCGGATACTTGTCTGGCAACATCGCGTGTCGGCTCCCCAACAAGGGGCAGCTCATCCCCACCCCCAGGCCCCATGAGAGGGTGGTGTTCCTCCCCCACTTCCTTCGCGGACTAGGGTTTCCACTTCACCTATTCGTCCGGGGGCTCATGTTCTACTACGACCTAGATTTCCATGATCTGGCCCCGAATTTCATCCTCAACATCTCGGCGTTTATCGTCGTGTGCGAGGCCTTCCTTTGCATCCAGCCCCACTTCGGCTTATGGATGAAGACCTTCAATGTCAAGCCGAAGGTAGTGGGCGGTCGCCAAGCGGAGTGCAGAGGTGCCATGCTGGGCAGGATGGCCAACGTCCCATGGCTCGAGGGCTCCTTTGTGGAGACCATAAAGGGGTGGCAATCGGGGTGGTTCTACATCACCGAGCAGCGACTCTCAATGGCGGCGGCCCCAATTCGATCTGGCTTCCCCACATGGCTCACATCATGGAAAGAGACGGGCCTGCCGTGGGGTGATTCGGAAGAGCTGTCCGGACTCCAAACCTGCGTCCGAAACCTGGTGGACAAGAATCTCAAGCTTGTCAACGTAATCCAGGTGATGCTCATCCGTCGGATTCTCCCATGCCAGCAACGGGCCTTCAATTTGTGGGAGTTTGATCCGGCACAAGACCGAACCTTGAGCGGCTCTTGACACTACGTGCGTAGATGCCCGGAAGGTGCTGTTCAAGGCACGAAGCTCCGCATCCGCCATCGAAGATCGCGGATTCAGCTCGCAGCGTCAAGCCATCGAGGTAAGTTATTTTACCCTTATCGGACTCTTTTTTCATAGTTTGACTCTACGCGGGATCTAAAACTCCCTAACCTTCGACAGGACTGGCTGAAGACATCCGGACAGATTGACTGTCCGACCCCCTTGCCAGAAGATCCAGCGGACGCCCGATTGACGGGGCTGCTGGCTCCGGCACCTCACGTGGTGCCGGAGAAGAAGGCCAAGAAGAAGGCGACGGGAACTCGATGGAGCTCCCGATGCCAGGTGCTGTCGGACTCATCGTCCGATGACTCCGAGGCGGACTCACCCCACGAAGACGAGGAGGAGGAAAAAGAGGCCTCTCCCCGGTGAGAGAGAGAGAAAGGAAGGCCGCCTAACGGGGAGGCGGAGGGTCCAAGAAGGGGAGGACCTTCCCTCCGGACTACACCGCCAACGCCGACGACGGCGAAGAGGGGTGGGCACCGTGGACCAAGCCCCGGGCGAAATCGTAAGTGTCCGGACACCAGAATAACTCATGGCATTCCATTCGTCGCACGGCATTTTCTAACGCCGAATATAACCATGCAGCCCGCCCAAAGATGGGCTCGACGATTCGTCGAGCGGCTCCCTGGACCCGTCGGATGTGAATAGTGCCTCACTTCCGACTGCCTCGTCTCCTCCTGCCGCAGATGACGCCGAGGTGGAGTCCCAAAAGGGGCCCAGCCAGGAGGAGGTGGCGCTGGAGGCGCCGCAAGGCGACCTCTTGGACTCCGGGCGCAAAGGGGATAAAACCCCTAAGGGCTTTAAGTCCGGCCCTGTGCCAGACTCCATACCGGAACCTTCAGTGGTTCCGGAGTACGGCGGGCGACCCCTTCATAAGAAGGGCAAGACTACGACGCCGGTGACCTCCGTCCAACCGGAGGCACCGGATAATTTGATGGAGGCGCTCAACGGCGCTTCCATCGACGAGGAGCACCGCACTGTTATGAGTGTGGTGATCCAGAAAGTTCATCCGCCAAGAGCGGGCTGATGAAGCCTATACCAGCCTTCTAACAGGCTTTGAGGTAAGTTTAGAATATGTAAAATATTACCAAGATAGACAGTAGCCTCGATGCTTAGTTCGGTGTTCGGAAAGAAAAGCCGGACTAAGGATCTAAAAAGATATACGCAGGAGTCTAACATAAGTATGTCAATATGGGAATGCAGGCTGCTGCTGACCTGACCGCCAGACCGACCGTGGAGGTCAATGCATTGAAGCGAGCCTCGAGCGGTCCGGGAACGAGCTCGGCCTTGCCAAGAAGTAGCTCGAGGACAAGGAAGGTAAGTAATACCTTATTAAAGTAATACCTTATAGAAAGGATTTGGTTGCAAAAATGACAGGACTAACATGGGTATTGTAGGGGCCACGAACAAGGTGGCGACCCTGAAGGAAGCGGTGTCCACGGTCAGAAGCAAAGCGGCCGTGGAGCACACCGAGCGAGAGAAGCAGGAGGCGCGGGTGGAGGAGGTGCGGCAAGAGCTCCAGGCTCTCGTGAAAAAACACGAGAGTTTGGAGCGTGACTTGAAGACTCGAGAGTCCGAGCTTGCCTCGGCACTTGAGAGTGCCAAAGCCACTAAGGCCGACGCCCAAAAAGCCCTCCAGGAAATTGATCATTAAAGAAGATAGCGGCGGGTAAGGCATTCTTTATGCAAAGCAAGCATGTGAAAGTGAATTATCTATTACTTACCCGAATCGAGAGCTCTCCAGGAGCATTCGCAGATCTGCCCCGTAGTGTGTCTGATGCTGCCACGTTCTACCGCGCCGAGGAGGGGAGCTCGACGGAAAAGGTGTTCTGGTCTCAAGTATCTTCGAGGCCGGACATCCAGTGCCTGGCGACCAGTGAAGCAGCTGGTCGAGCTCCACAAGGTCACCGAACAGGCCATGAAGGGCCTCATAGTTGGTGTGGCCCACGGAAGCCATGCCTAGGAGCTACCGGGCTAGTGCGGCGGCTGGTGGGCCTTTGTCCATGGATTGAAGTCATCAAGCGCTCCGCTCTGCATCGAAGGTGCCGAGGGCCCTTGCCCTTGCTAAGGTGCACTGGGCAAGATGGACGCCGAGAAGCTTGTGACAGACGGACCACCACCGAAGAACGAGCATCGTAAGCCTGAAATGTATTATGAGGCGTCCCAAGGGTGCCTCGCCTTATAGCGGATGAATGCTCCAAAGATATTATTTTTGAGTAGACTCGCATTTGTTATCCTGTACGTTGAAAACTTGTTCATATGCGCTAAGCAACGCTTGTTAATTTAAAATATTACCTTATGTGCGGCCGTTTATCAAATTTGAGAGATGGCAAGTCGTTGGCTTCAGCCCCCATGCCACGAGTGCTGGGGTGTTCGAGATAAACTTGAGCGCTCTTGTTCCCATTCTTGGGTCCTTCGCGGGAGGCGCTCAACGCAATGAACAAGGCAACCGGACTATAGTGCTTGAACACTCTCACTTAGCCATAGAATTCTATAATTTTAAATTTCGGCGAAGCCCCTAGTATTCGGAAGACCGAGTTCGGGGCGCTATCCACGCCTTGGCTGGACAATGCCGACTCCTCGCTCTAAGCGGCATAAGTCTTTAGGGACCCGAAAAAAACCTCTCGAACAGCGACCGACTCTCGCCCTATCATGACGGTCAGTTTTAGCTTTCTCCACTGAGGTGCTCAACCCAGCTCAACCGGGGCACAATCGCAGTGGTTCTCCCAGTGCTACCTTAGCCGATATAACGAAATGTAAGGTACCAAAACATGGGAGCTGGGCAAACCCAACTATTGACCGAAGACATGATTCGGAGCCGATGCATATAATGCTATAAGTTCGGGGTGCCGCACTTGTGAAAGTGTTCGGACTTATCACACCATATTTTTTGGGTACTTAAGCCCCTGGTGTATTGGCCGTACCAAAGTGTACGGGTGCAACGTGTCATGAATGAACGTATATATAGATAAAGAAAGGAGTGCCATAATAGGCAAAAGCTATGTATTGTTTATTCAAAAAGGTACTGCAATGAAAGCAAAACAATACAAATAGTGTGATAAGCAAGGGATGGGACTATTTAACATGTCCCCCTCCAGGGGTAAGCTGCGGGATGGTATGTAAAGCAGGTATAATGCTCGTAATAGAGACCACCTGGACAGTCGATGTAGCTTTCTGCTTCCCTGGCTGTTGCATCGTGAGTTCGGCAATTCTAGTGCCGGACAGGGCTTCTGGAAAACGGAGTCCTGAAAGTAAGAGAAAACAAGAAAGAAAAAGGATGACACAATCGGGAGCCCCTCGTGCGGTTGAGCCGCATTCTGGCCGTGCCGTGGTCGTGCCCCTCCCCTTGTGCCCATGGTATCTCCAGAGCGTAGTTATGTACGCGTAGTACTAGCTTCGCAATTTCGCGAGGGCTGGGGTTGGGGCCGGATTGCTACGCGTGCTCGGATCGTGCCAGGCGGTCTTGTTGTAGGTTACTCCGGGCGCGCTTAACGGTATCCGGACGTTTAGTAGCCGGACTCGAGAATTACTGTGAGAGGCTGCTTTGCACCTCCGCCGCGAGGGCCGCCGTATGCTCCTCCGTTCGGAGAGAGCGTTCGGTGTTTCCATTGACCGTGATTACTCCTCAAGGGCCTGACATCTTGAGCTTGAGGTATGCGTAGTGCGGCACCGCATTGAACTTTGCAAATGTGGTTCGTCCAAGCAGTGCGTGATAGCCGCTGCGGAATGGGACTATGTCAAAGATTAACTCTTCGCTTCGGAAGTTATCCGGGATCCAAGACCACTTCGAGTGTAATCGAGCCTGCATAATTGGCCTCTACACCTGGTATGACGCCTTTAAAGGTCGTCTTTGTGGGTTTAATCCTTGAGGGTCTATGCCCATTTTGCGCCTTCAGATCCCGATAGAGCAGGTTCAAGCTGCTACCGCCGTCCATCGGGACTCTAGTGAGGTGAAATACGATGATTGGGTCAAGAACCAATGCGCGCGAATCCGCCGTGGCGGATGCTAGTGGGTGGTCCTTCGATCAAAGGTGATCGGGCAGGAGGACCATGGGTTGAACTTTGGGGCGACTGGCTCCATCGCATATACGTCCCTTAGTGCATGCTTCCGCTCCCTTTTGGGTATGTGGGTTGCATATATCATGTTCACCGTCCGCACTTGTGGGGGGAAGCCCTTCTATCCTCTATTGTTCGGCGGCCGGGGCTCCTCATCGTCATCGCTATGCAGCCCCTTGTCATTGAGTTCGGCATTTAACCTGCCTGCCTGTTTGAAGACCCAACAATCCCTGTTGGTGTGGTTGGCTGGTTTTACGGGGGTGCCATGTATTTGGCACGAGCGATCGAGTATTCGGTCCAGATTGGACGGGCCCTGGGTATTTCTTTTGAACGGCTTTTTCCGCTGACCTGGTTTAGAGCCTCTGAATCCGGCATTGACTGCCGATCTTCACATTCTCACCGCACGCGGCGCTTGTGCTTGCTGCGACGCGACCTGCCATTGCTGTCCTTGGTATCCGAACTACCAGGGTTTTTGGTCAAGTTGTTACTACGAGCTAGCCAGCTGTCCTCTCCCGCGCAAAAGTGGGTCATGAGTGTTGTGAGGGCTGCCATGGATTTCGGCTTTTCCTGTCCTAGGTGCCGGGCAAGCCACTCGTCGCGGATGTTATGTTTGAAGGCTGCAAGGGCCTCTGCATCCGGACAGTCAACAATTTGATTTTTCTTGGTTAGGAACCGTGTCCAGAATTGTCTGGCCGATTCTTCTGGCTGCTGAATTATGTGGCTGAGGTCATCGGCGTCTGGTGGTCGCACATATGTGCCCTGGAAGTTATCAAGGAATGCGCCTTCCGTGTCCTCCCAACAACCAATTGATTCTGGCTGGCAAGCTGTTAAGCCAATGCTGAGCTGGTCCTTTAAGCTTGAGTGGGAGGTATTTGATGGCGTAGATCATCACCGCGGGCCATGTGGATATGGAGGAGGTAGTCCTCGATCCAAACCGCAGGATCTGTTGTGCCATCGTATGATTCGATGTTTATGGGTTTGAACCTCGGGATTTGATGATCCATCACTTCGTCTCGTGAAGCATAGTGGGTGTCTTGGCGCTCAGTATTGAGCTATATCACGACGCAGCTCAAATGAGCTTTGTCTACTGTGTTCGGCCCGGCCGAAATTGCTCTATCCGGCGTGACGGTTATCATCACGTGTCGTGGGGCACCCACGCGATCCGTAGATCGATCTTGTTTGCCTTGCCTTGTCCTCCAATATGTCGCGCAGGTCTAGCGCGTTTCCCCATGCCTTGGTACTTTTCGAGCGACGCCGGGGTGCGGCTTGAATGGAGGGCCTAGAGGCCTCTCTGTCGCGGCCACAGGGTTGCCGGTCGGCCGCATCATGCGCTGGTGATGTAGGTGTGGGTGCTTCCTCCTCTAATTGGGGTAGCAGCCTGCGCTTTGGGTATCTCTTGGAGGGCGCTCGAGTTCGTACTCTTCGCCGCAAGGACTTCATCCATCCGTCACCTAGCAAGTCTTGGTCAGCTCTAAGCTGCTGCTGCTTTTTCTTGAGGCTGCTTGCCGTGGCCATAAGCCTGCGCTTGAAACGCCCTATTCGGGCGGGATCCTCGTGCACGCCAAATTCGTTGTTGTCGAGGCTTGTCTCATCTTCGGAGGGAGGCATATAATTATCGCCCTCCGCCTCCTCGCCTCTGCCGCCTATCATGAGGGCTGGCTTCTCCCTCGCTCCGTGCTGAATCCTGCCGAGGAGGTTGTCTTCGCACCGTCCTGGGTGTTATTATCTCCGTGCCGGAATCACCGCTTTTGCTATGGAGGATTTAGAGCAGCGCCACGACGCCGCGCTGGGCTGTTTCTTGAGGGGTCATCCTCCGCTGTTCCATCGCTGCTCCCATCTTTTGGGATGTCCACCATGTATATGTCGATGACGAGGTGGCCTTCCAAAGGTGCCTGTAGGCGCTGGTTCTGGTCGCCTCCTGCATCGCCGCCCATACCGCCGATGTCTTCGAGTCAAGTCGAGCATGTCGGTTAAATCATCGGCAAGGGCTACAAAGTGGGTGGTGGGTGGGTGTTGAATTTCTTCGTCGTCCGCATCCCAACCTTCCTGACCGTAGTCCGGCCAGGTCTCTCCTGATAAAGAGAGAGACTTTAGTGAATTCAGGATGTCACCAAAGGGCGAGTGCTGAAAGGTCTCTCCGCGGCAGTGAACTCCATAACTGGCGCCCAATTGGATTCAATTGGCAGGGGCACGGAGGGATCGGAGTTCGGAGAGGAGTCCAACACCTTTGAGTCACAGTCTTCGCGAAGGACAGGGATGGAGTTCGGCTCAATCGCCGTAGAGATCGTTGCCCCCGAGGCGGTGTCCAGCCACTCATCCTCGACCGGCAGAGTCAGATCCGAGCTAAGGGTCGGAGCGGACGCTGGTGCGGCTCCGTGGCACTGCTCGCGGCAGAGCTAGATCGCGCCCATCGAGACAAGGCGCGCTTATTGTGGCTCGAATCCGTCAAGATCAAGTCTCCGCGGATGTCGGACGGTAGTTCAAACTCCCAAATCTGACCTGATGGCCGGGCGAGCTTTCGATCTGCTCCAGATGGCCAAGTGAATTGGCCCGCAGGCAAAGCCGCCGAATGCGAAGATTTGTCCGGGAGAAAAGTCTCACCTCGACCGCTCGTTGTTGATGATCAAGGAGCCATTGGGCCTAAGGATGAAGACACAGAGGAACTCTCAATGAAAGCACCAATGTCGGTGTCAAAACCGCGGATCTCGGTAGGGGGTCCCGAATGTGCGCCTAGGCGGATGGTAACAGGAGACAAGGTACACGATGTTTTTACCAGGTTCGGGCCCTCTCGATGGAGGTAAAACCCTACTCCTGCTTGATCAATATTGATGATATGGGTAGTACAAGAGTGGATCTACCACGAGATCGAGAGGCTAAACCCTAGAAGCTAGCCTATGGTATGATTGTTGTTCGCCCCACGGACTAAAACCTCCGATTTATATAGACACCGGATAGGGTTAGGGTTACACAGAGTCGGTTACAATGGTAGGAGATCTACATATCCGTATTGCCAAGCTTGCCTTCCACACCAAGGAAAGTCCCATCCGACACGGGCTAAGTCTTCAATCTTGTATCTTCATAGTCCAGAGTCCGCCAACGGTGATAGTTCGCTATCCGCACACCCCCAATCCAGACTCCTCACCATCGCCGGCTTAAGGGCCGAACAGGCGGTCATGACGAAGCCGCCCAGCCAGAGGGTTTGGCTTGGGGCCAGGGCTCCTCTGGAGGTGATATTTTCCCTGACGACAAGGCGAGCCATCAACCCTTTTGATGACGGCACAATGGAACACTCAATGAAATCACCAATGTCGGTGTCAAAACCGGCGGATCTCGGGTAGGGGGTCCCGAACTGTGCGTCTAAGGTCGATGGTATCCGGAGACGGGGGACACAATGTATACCCAGGTTCAGGCCCTCTCTATGGAGGTAATACCCTACTTCCTGCTTGATTGATCTTGATGAATATGAGTATTACAAGACTTGATCTACGACGAGATCTTAATGGCTAAATCCCTAGAAGTCTAGCCTATATGACTATGATTATGAGTCTTCGCCTCTACAGACCTAGCCCTCTGGTTTATATAGACACCGGAGGGATCTAGGGTTACATAAGGTCGGTTACAGAGAAAGGAATCTTCATATTTGGTCGCCAAGCTTGCCTTCCACGCCAAGGAGAGTCCCATCCGGACACGGTAGAGTCTTCAGCCTTTGTATCTTCATTAACCCATCATCCGCCCATGGCTACAGTGCCGGACGCCCGAGGACCCTTAGTCCAGACTCCTCACTTGGGCGTTGGAGCTCGAGAATGGGAGGGGCTGAGAGAGAGAAGACGTGGGTGAAAGAAAGGAATCCTTATCTCCTTATAAAGGCAGTGAATATCAAGCGCCTCCCCACCCGCCTTAAAACTCGCTATTCCTAAGGGCCAGGTAAACGCATGGTTGGATTACCCACACCCGTATTGATGAGAATCCGTGATAAAGGAACATGATCTCTGATGCGACAAGACGTGCCAATGGAAACCACATCTTGAAGCGTGGAGTGCCAGGCTAAAAAATGATTCAAAATAATAACCGGGCAGCGATGTGATGTCACGCTACAAAAAGTTGTCAGCAGATTGGACTGGTGAAATATTACACTCTCTGCGGTTGTGTGTGGTATTTGTTTTGCAGAGCCGGACATGTTTCTTGTGTTCGAAGGCTGCTTTGGAGTATTCGGAGGAGGAACCCGCCTTGCAATGCCGAAGACAATTTGCGCGCCCGACACATCGTCATTGAAGCCTGGTTCAGGGGCTACTGAGGGAGTCCTGGATTAAGGGGTCCTCGGGCGTCCGGACTATGTAACATGGGCCAGACTGATGGGTCGTGAAGATACAAGACAGAAGACTCTCTACCATGTACGGATGGGACTCTCCTTGGCATTGATGGCAAGCTTACGCTCAATATGAAGATTCCTTTCTCTCAGAATCGACTTTGTATTAACCCTAGTCCCTCCAAAGGTCTATATAAACAGGAGGGTTTAGTCCGCTGAGGCAATTATAATCATACTGTGCTCGACTTCTAGGGTTTTAGCCATTACGATCTCGTGGTAGACCAACTCTTGTAATACTCATATTCGTCAAGATCAATCAAGCAGGAAGTAGGGCATTACCTCCATAGAGAGGGCCCGAACCTGGGTAAACATCGTGTCCCCCATCTCCTATTACCATCACCTCAGACGCACAGTTCGAGACCCCCTACCCGAGATCCGCCAGTTTTGACACCGACAATAGTGCCCTATCAGTTGCTACTTTGTGCTTGTTTTTTACTTTGAAAAAATTAATACCAAACGAAGTCCAAATGCCACAAAACTTTTTGGAGATTTTTTTCTAACCAAAAGACACCCAGGAGGCCAAGGAGGTGCACCAGAGGAGGCTCGTGGGGCCCACTAGGCACCAGGGCGCGCCAGAGGCCCCTGGCGCAGCCTGGTGGGTAGTGGGGCCCACGGGAGGCTTTTCCACCGACCTTCAACTCTATAAATACTCTAAAATTCCAAAACCATAGGGAAGTCGACGAAACACAATTCCAGCCGCCACAAGTTCCAGAACCACGAGATCCAATCTAGAGGCCTTTTCTGGCACTCTGCCGGAGGGGTCAATGATCACGGAGGGGTTCTTCATCATCACCATTGCCCCTCCGATGATGCATGAGTAGTTTACCACAGACCTACGGGTCTGTAGGTTGTAGCTAGATGGCTTCTTCTCTCTTTTTGATCTTCAATACAATGTTCTCCTCAATGTTCTTGGAGATCTATTTGATGTAATGACTTTTTGCGGTTTGTTTGTTGGGATCCGATGAATTGTGAGTTTATGATCAGATCTATCCATGAATATTATTTGAGTCTTTGTTGAACTCTTTTATGCATGATCTTTATAGTCTCGTATTTCTTCTCCAAAACTTTGGTTTGGTTTGACCAACTAAATTGATTTTTCTTGCAATGGGCAGAGGTGCTTTGTGATGGGTTCGATCTTGCGGTGCTCAATCTCAGTGACAAAAAGAGACATAACACGCATATATCATTGCTATTAAGGATAAAAAGATGGGGTCTGTTCCTACATGAATAGATCTTGTCTACATCATGTCATCATTCTTATTACATTACTCCATTTTTTCATGAACTTAATACACTAGATGCATGCTGGATAGCGGTCGATGGGTGGAGTAATAGTAGTAGATGCAGGCAGGAGCCGGTCTGCTAATCTTGGATGTGATGCCCACACTACAACCAAATTGACATACTGTTGGGGATATGATTATTGGGTATGACCCGCCCAGGAGGGGCCGGGTTATCCCAATGGTGGTTCGTCAGAATGAAGCCCATGAAGAGGCAGAAGATAGCGGTTCAGGAAACAGAGGGTTTAAGGCCCAAGGGTGGCTTAAGACCCATAAGTGTAAACTGCCATATGTTTATGACTAGTATTGTAAGAAAGGTATAATCAGTCACCGAGCCGGACACGTTGTCTTTGAGCTGGCCGACTCGTAAGTCGCATGGCGCCAACTCGTATATAAAGGACGACCAAGGGCGGCTTAGGGCAAGAGACAATAGATCAAAGCTAGGTCAAGCATATTCGCTCCCTAGTAATCGAAAAACATCAAGAATACCACCTCAAACCGGATTAGGCCTTTACCTTCACCGCAAGGGCCGAACCAAAGATAAACTCCCAAAGGTCCTTTGTCCCGTTTAACCCCGTTAAGCTAACCTTGTTGCGATGGCTCCACGACTAAGTCCTCACACTAGGACATCTGCCGTGACAATTCCATGACAGTTGGCGCCCACTGTGGGGCCAGCGCGCGGTGGTTTCCAATTCTTGAAGGGCAGCTTCGACGGGATCAAGGGATATGCTGTGGGCCGGATGACCAAGAGTCGCTGCGGCAAGCTCTACATCGACGATGAAGGCTGGGACCCCGAGGCCGGCTCAATTGAGTACGGGTACCAGGTTCCCTTCGGTGGAATCCACGTCTTCATCGGCAAGATCGGCGAACCGGGCCATGTGTCGGACACCTGCACCGACATCATCGAGATGGCTCAGCGTGCACGACCCGCCCGAGTTCAACCTGCTATGAAGCATGCCGTTGTGGGATTCATCCATGGGGTGGAATCTGAGGATATATGTATATATGGCGGTGAGACGGTTATCTATTCTGATGGTGAGTCGTCCACTGGTGAGCCCGAGTCGTTGTATCAACTGCAAGACGGACGGCTTGGGGGCTATTCCGATGGCGATAGTATTCCGGACCCCTATGAGCCGCCGAACCGGGTTGCGATCTGCATGGCCGGTACACAGCCAGTACAGAACTCTTCGACTGCGGCAGCGATGATCTCTAGGTCAGCAACGACAATGGCTGCCAGGGTAGGAGGCCCTGGGCACCCACTGATGAAGTCATATACCTAGGGTAGGGTCATGGACCTGTCCAAGATACCCTCCCCAAGGTCATCCTTAGAGTAAATCTGCACCACCGACCTGGTAGGTTTCACCGACAGATTCAAAGACACTCACCACCAGAGTCCAAGAGCCACTCGGTGTTCGGACGCTCAGAGATTAAGTAGTCTTTATGGTCATGATGACATTTTATGTAAGGCATGCTACCAGAACGCCTAGTCTTAATGTACCTTAAACCTCCATTACGGGCTGGCTGGGGTCTCCGCGCGACTCTATATAAGCCACCCCCCTCCACAGTAGAAGGGTTCGCACTCGTAATTCATACGCATATAATCTAGTCGACCGCCTCCCGGCTCCGAGACGAGGGCTATTACTTCTCCGAGAAGGGCCTGAACTCAGAAACTCGTCGCGTACCAACTACTCCATAGCTAGTACCTTGCCTCTCCATACCTACTCCCCATTCTACTGGCGACTTAGAACCATTTACGGGCTGGCGCCCACCGTGGGACAGGTGTTCTAGCGATTTGTTGGAGAAGTTGGGATTTTCGATCTCCGCATCATGGTTTCTGTGGAGTTTTGGTCGAGGGCCGAGATCCGCCTCGGTGCGCTCACGCTCATCGCCGACGACTCCGCTTGGCTTCAGGAGGCTCTCTCGACGCCGATGTTATCCCCGTCTGCTGGGCAACGACTCGCTGCAAGGCCCACGGGCGTCCTCTCTGGCAACCGCCGACCCAAGATGGGTCGGTTCTTGTGCCGCCCTCACTCCCAGCCTCCCGCTTGGCGCAAGCGCCCGGCCGGTCGAGGCTTCAGCGCTGGTGAGACATGTGGTGGCTCGCCCGCTACGCCCCAAGTCGCGCAATCGAGCCCGACGAATCTCTCTACTGTTTGATCGCCGACCGGCTCCGCAGAGACTGCATCCGAGTGAGATAGCAGCGATCCGGCGGCAGAGGTTCTGATGGTCGACGGACCACGCAGTCCTCTTGGATACCCCCACACCGATGGAGGCGACGGTGGAGGTGATCCTGCGCAAGATCGCGAAGAGTACC
This sequence comes from Aegilops longissima, assembly GCA_021605205.1. Taxonomy (NCBI): domain Eukaryota; kingdom Viridiplantae; phylum Streptophyta; class Magnoliopsida; order Poales; family Poaceae; genus Aegilops; species Aegilops longissima. The sequence continues at coordinate 486,458,115 of CM038676.1, read as the reverse complement.
AACCCGAGCCCCTCACTTTGCTGCAGAGGGAAGAACTTCGCTGCCGAAACATGGATGCGCTTCACACTCCAATCGTTGGAGAAACCCCGAGGCTCGCGCCTTTGGAGGATGCACGCCATGGCCAACTTGGTTGAGCGACTCGACCGAGAACCTCCAATGAAGTTCTCGATGAGCTTATCGCGACCACGGGTTCCGGAATCCAATCGACGCAGCTCTTTCCACCACCAACTCAGGTATATCGAACTCCGATTCAGAATTTAGCAGCTGCAACCCATATTGCAGAATCAATTCAGCCTTCCTACCGGAGGCGGTAGGGGTTTGCAACAGATCGTAGATTTACTCCGCAGCAGAGATCAAAACTCAGTCAGACACAATCATGGAACAGATTCACAAGCAGATCCGTCGCTAATTCGGTCCGGCCGCCCATAGTCCAAGATCGCCCCGAGGCGTGAG